>CM042182.1:30911723-30916723 GCA_023376005.1 Doryteuthis pealeii | reverse complement strand
TGCTTTTTGTTTAATATAAATATCAAATCTTAACAATTATATCTATCTATCTATCTATCTATATCTCCCATCCCAACCCATCTCTCTCTCCCTTCTCACTTTCTTGATCTATTTATTTTCCTTCCTTTGCTCAGCATCTCTAATTCCCCTCTCTCTCACTCTCTCTCTCTCTCTCTCTCCTCTTTTCTCTCTCCCCTCTCCCTCTCTTGTCTCCCCCCCTCTCTCTCTCTCGCTCTTACTTTTCCTTCTTTGTCTCACTTTTATGTCACCTCTCTCTCTCTAGCTCTCTCTATATATCTCTTATGTTCTTTCTTTTATAACACTCATATTTTCCGTTTTTTCTCGAGTCTCTCCGCCCCCTCTCTCTCTCTCATTCTCTCTCTCTCTCTCTCTCTCTCTCTCTCTCTCTCTCTCTCTCTCTCTCTCTCTCTCTTCCTTCTCACGCTCTTGATCTATTCCTTTTCCTTCCTTTGCTCGCATCTCTACTTTCTTTCTCTCTCTCTCTCTCTCTCTTCCTTTCTTTTCTCTCTCTCTCTCTTTCTCTCTCTCTTACCTTTCCTTCTTGGTATCACTCTTTACCTCACCTCTCTCTCTAGCTCTCTCTATATATCTCTTATTTTCTTTCCTTATAACACTCATATTTTCCGTTTTTCTTCGAGTCTCTCACTCTCTCTCTCTGACTCTCTCTCTCTCTCTCTCTCTCTCTCTCTCTCTCTCTCTCTCTCTCTCTCTCTCTCTCTAAAAATGATAGATCACTCTATGGTGGCCTTTACCTACATACTGACGGGCGTATTAAAGAGTTAAATAATAAAACCCTTAATTTTAATTCATTTTAAAGTAAAAATTGGCGCTCATTTTGATACCCGGTGTATTCCATCACATAAAATCGATTCTGGTATTGATTCAATGGATTCTTGAAGGAACATTTCCATATTCTGAAGTTGTTCGAACCTCCGCTTAGACAAGGTGCGTAGAACGGAACAAGTGATATTCTGAAAGCTACAGATCTGAAGAATATGGTGAATGTAAAAGAAGTACCAATCCTAACTCGATGCTTTGCCTGTTTGCTTCGTTGCATCTGTGGCATCAGGATTGGCGTTGGCAGACAGCTCAGTCAATGGCCGATTTCCTTATTCAGAAAGAAAAAAGAAGAGAAAAGGAAATTTAAATTCTCTTAATTTTATTTTATACAATGAACCTGACCCTTGCCTTTTTATTATTATTATTTATATTTTTTGCTTGAAGGCAATTACAATGCGTATATCGTATGAAATTCGATAATTAATTAAAATAATCATGACAAGCGAACTCGGCAAATATTTTGCCCCAGTAGAACATCGTACAGCTGTTTCAACTTTATTAAGTCTCATCAATGGCCGATTTCCTTATTCAGAAAGAAAAAATGAAATAAAAGGAAATTTAAATTATTTTATTCATGCAATGAAACTGACTTTTAATTTTATTTTATACAATGAACCTGACCCTTGCCTTTATATATATTATATATATATATATATATATATAATATATATATATATATATATTATTATTATTATTATTATTATTTATATTTTTTGCTTGAAGACAATTACAATGACAATTATCGTATGAAATTCGATAATTAATGAAAATAATGAAAATAATAATGACAAGCGAACTTGGCAAATATTGTAGATCATCGTACAGCTGTTTCAACTTTATTTAGTCTCATCAATGGTCGATTTCCTTATTCAGAAAGAAATAATGAAACTGACTCTTAATTCTATTTTATACAATGAACCTGACCCTTGCCTTTTATATGTTCTACACACCGAATAATTCTTTGCGAAATTCACCTGTCATTATTATCTTCTATAATTATCGAATTTTATGCGATATGCGCATTTTTATTGCCTTCAAGCAAAAATATGAATATTAATATATACTTTATCCAACAATACTTCTAAAATAAACAAACATCCAAAAATCTTATTTCCTTCGCCGAAGAGCATAAGGCCCAGGTTTGTTATTGTTCACTCAGCGTCCCCTTGCCTCATATGTTAGAGACGTCTCAGTATCATTGACAGGTTAATTTCGCAGGAATTTTTCCGTGCTGTATCGTGGCCGAAGCAGTATAGTTTCTGACTATCCTGCTGAAGTCCCGGTTTCGATTTCTCTCGGAGGGAAATCGTTAGTATACCTCGCTGATGAGACTTAATGAAGTTGAAACAGTCTGTACGATGTTCTACACACCTTTTACACACAATTCTTTGCGAAATTCACTTTTCAGTCATTATTATCTTCTATAATTATCGAATTTTATGCGATATGCGCATTGTAATTTCCTTCAAGCAAAAATATAAATATTAATATATATATATATATATATATATATATATATATATATATATATATTATTATTATTATTATTATTTCTTTTTGAGTTTTCACATCAGTGTCAGCTGATAGTCTTTCATTGGATTCTGAGTGACAGCAAGTCTCCTCAGGTCTCCAGGACTCTTCTGAGTATTCTGGCAGATTGCAGCAGTGGAGTGTTCTGAATGGTATCAATCCTTCCTCTGTTTTCCAGACTTTCCAAACCCTTTTCCAAACCTTTTGGGACTGTTCCAAGTGCACCGACTACAATTGGTATCACTTTCACTTTCATATTCCATAACATTTTCAGTTCTCTGGCAAGGTCCAGGTATTTGTCCATTTTTTCATTTTCCTTTAGCTTCAACCTATGATCTGCTGGATCTGTAAAATCCACCAGTTGACAAGTTCTTTCTTTTTTGTTAATCAACACTAGGTCTGGTCTTCTTGCTGGGATATTATTATTATTATTATTATTATTATTATTATTATTATTATTATTATTTATATTTTTGCTTACAATGTGTATATCGTATAAAATTCGATAATTAGTTTATTTTGTTTAGGGTAGGTTTTTTATTGGGCACACGACGACTACATTATCACGTAGATTAACCCTACACTTATCAGATTCCAGCTCCATTAATCAACATCTTAAAACACATTCATGCCCCCCTCTACCTACCGCAAAATTCTAACTGAAAATACACACACACTATATAGAGAAAAAAACAAACAAAAACTTCAAATAATTGAAGCTTTATATATAAAACAAAAAAAACCTACCCTAAACAAAATAAACTTTGAAGTAAGTCAACATATCCTGAAATGCTTATAATTTTCCGCCTACATTACTTCCATTACCCCCCCCTTTATCACAACCTGTGCCCCCTCCCCCAAAAAAAATCACCACTGCTTTTGTTCAACCTACTACCATTCCAAAAACCTCCCACTACCAATTGATATTACCTCCCACTAATTCCTTGCTTCTACTCGTTCTCGTTAAAAACGAGACATGAAAGCTATTCCATCGTTTCCCACCTGAGGATGGCAAAGTGTATTGCCGAAAGCGCTAGTGACGAAACATTCGGTGGACTGGTATACCAGTTCCACCCTGACACCAGACGGATGGCCCGAAGATTAGAACGGATCAACGAAAGACTTGTCAGACAGGAATTGTCTGTTCAATTCAACGAAACTTGTATAAAAGAAAAAATGCTGCCTAAATACACTTATATATATATATATATATATATATATAAAGTAAAAAAAGTAAAGTCGTCGGGGCGGCCTAAAGTCGGTATCAGCCAGTCAGCGAGGGAGTCTATCCCCTTTTCAATAGCGCTAGACCAAGGAGATTGTTTTGGCGTCTGAGGTGTAGCGCCACACCTACCATCAGCTCCTTACTTTACCGCACAGATCCATGTGCTACTTATACGCTGAGTTGGCGAGGACCGGAATCGAACTAAGAACCATGTGGTTTCTAGACGAACGCTCTACCGACTGAGCTAACCCGGCCCTTTATATATGTATATCCGATATTGTGGGTATATAACGAAAGAATGATATGCCATTCAACAAAGAAACGAAAACATATCTAAAAGAGCAGTATGAAATTATCCAATGTACTGCTATCTCAAATTTCTTGGCGCATATATTTATTTTGCTGACAATTCTAAGATAAGAATCTTACATAGACCGATAAACAGATATCTATCTAGATAAAATTGTGATTACCATACATTACGTATTAAATCATCTCCACTATATCTTTTCTTTTCTTTTCTTTTTTTCTTTACTTTCTTAAAATATGACACATTGACGAGACGAGTGACCCGTGGCACTTGGTGCGCCACCTGAGTCAATTGACGCATAAGAAGCATAGGCAATCTATCACACACTTAGGTTGGGACCTCAGATTCTTTGAAGTGCGCACTCCTGTCAATTTTTTGTTCTGTGCGCAGGTGCACGCAAAGTGAGATGTCATGACGCATTTTATATGTGAGCACTTCGCAAAAATAAACATGCATTCCGCTAACTGTCTCATAAATAAGGAGCCTGAATGCTCGAAAAAGATGTACTATCAATTTATTTAAAAAAAAACAACTTAATATCCATCAAAGTATTTCTGTTATCTAATGGACATGCATAGCCTATCATTCTTGTAAGGAGGTGTAGTATATATTTTAAAATTAAAGGTTTTTATATGTAAGGATTTCGCAAAAATAAACATGTGTTCTGTGAACTTTCTCATAAATAAGGAGGCTGGGCGCTAGAAAAAGATGTACTATCAATTTATTTAAAATTCAATTTAATTTCCTTCAAATTACTTATGTTACAGAATGAACATGCATAGCCTATCATTTTTGTAAGGGAGTGTAGTATATATTTTAAAATTAAAGGTTTTTATCTGTAAGGATTTCGCAAAAATAAAGATTTGTATTCTGTGAACTTTCTCATAAATAAGGAGGCTGGGCGCTCGAAAAAGATGTACTATCAACTTATTCAAAATTCAATTTAATCTACTTCAAATTACTTCTGTTACAGAATGAACATGCATAGCCTATCATTCTTGTAAGGAAGTGTAGTATATATTTTAAAATTAAAGGTTTTTATATGTAAGGATTTCGCAAAAATAAACATGTGTT
>CM042182.1:30904223-30906723 GCA_023376005.1 Doryteuthis pealeii | reverse complement strand
CAATACATCTGTTCAATCTCATGAAATCTCTTCTACCTCTTGTCTTTTTATAATGGATTTCCAGTTACGTTTATCCTTTTACCTAAAGTAATTCTGAACGAGAAAAGTGATTAGTCAACTTTCCCACGCAAGTTGTTCGTTAATTTATACATGAAGAGATGCAGATAAAAGAAAAACTAAAACAAAGACAAAAAAGAAAAAGAAAAAAAGAAACAATACAACGCAACTCTTGTAATCCTTATCGACACACTGACTACGATAGAGCTATGAATAAAATATAACACTGTGAAATGGATGAGTTACCTTTTAAAACGAACACTCACAATCTGGCTCTTTTTTTGCGTTTTATCAAAACGATTACCGGAAAGAAACGTAGCACAAACGTTCACAATAAGTAAAAGATAAGCTAATAAAATGGAAGTGGTGCGTACCGAGTTCAAATCCTGGATGAGGCTATTGGCATGTCACATAGCACCAATACCCTTATGATATGTATGAATATAACTATTCTCCCTCCAGCTATGGGTAAATAGTAGGTAGGTCTGTGTTCTTTAATCTTTGTGTGGCAATGGTCTAGAAAACTATTACAGACAGACATGCACCGAATCTTATTATAATAAGATATAACACTGTGAAATGGATGAGTTACCTTTTAAAACGAACATCACAATCTAGTTTTTTTTTGCGTTTTATCAAACGATTACCGGAAAGAAACGCAGAACAAACGTTTACAATAAGTAAAAGATAAGCTAATAAAATGGAAGTGGTGCGTACCGAGTTCAAATCCTGGATGAGGCTATTGGCATGTCACATAGCACCAATACCCTTATGATATGTATGAATATAACTATTCTCCCTCCAGCTATGGGTAAATAATAGGTCGGGCTGGGTTCTTTAATCTTGGTGCGGCAACGGGTCTAGAGAACGGTTACAGAGACAGACACCGACTCTCCATTATAATAAAATGTAAATCTGGGAAGTTGGTGAGTTGCCTTTTAAAACGAACACTCACAATCTGGCTTTTTTGTGTTGTGGCAAAACGATTACTGGAAAGAAACGCCGCAAAAATGTTCACAATAAGTAAAAGATAAGCTAATAAAATGGAAAGGATGATCCGAGTTCAAATTATGGTTGAGGATATTGCATTTTACATAGCACTAACACCCTTTGGAAAGGTATGCATCCAACTATTCTCCCTCGAGCTATGAGTAGGTAATTGGGAAGACTGTGCTCTTTAACATTGGCGTGGGAACTGGTCTGGAAAACGGTTACAGACACACAGAAACCGACACTCCATATTAATAAGATAAAACACTGGGAAATGGGTGAGTTGTCTTTTAAAACGAGCACTCACTTTTTTTTGCGTTTTATCAAAACGATTACCGGAAAGAAACCCCGCACAAACGTACACAATAAGTAACAGATAAGCTGATAAAAAGGAAATGAGGAATCGAGTTCTAATCATGGTCGAGGATGTTTGCATTTCGAATCTCTATTAATAATGGTTATTCGCTTCCTGTCTGTAACAAAAACTACGTCACTGTTTACGTCACATTACCCAAAATCGTCATAACATAGAATAAATACACTCAAAATTTAAACATGCAATATTAGACGGTCCTCATTGTTTTTTAAAACAAGTTTTAATAAATACATGACTGGTATTATATATCTATATATAGTTTGTTTTATTCTAATACATATTTAAAGTTTACATTTGAAATTGTTTTATTTTTTAATCCTTTAATGAATTTGATGATTTTACTTACTTAGGGTACAAACTCGCTGACATTGAATTTTTTACTCCCACCCCTGAGGCAATATGTCTAAAAAAATCTATTTTTACATCGCCCGGAGGGTGTTTTTTATTTTGCTAGTAGCACTAATAACCTTTGGAAATGTATGAATCCAACTCTTCGAGCTATTGAAAATTAGGCACTTTAACAGGTCTTGGAGAAGTAAAACTCTAAGTTAAAATCTATTAAACTCCACTAAAAATGACCGCGCAGATTTGTTTGATTATGTTGTTTGATGGCAAATCAATCTTTCTTGAAGAAAAACATTCGTGGTACTATATAACCCAGTACTAGGTGCCTATGCAGAGGAGTTGGATGAGGGGCCTGGTTAGCTCAGTCGGCTAGAAACCACAAGGTTTCTAGTTCGATACCGGTCCTCGCCAACTCAGTGTATGAGTAGCACGGCGATTTGTGCGGTAAAGTAAGGAGCTGGTGGTAGGTGTGGCGCTCCACCTCAGATGCTAAAACAGTCTCCTTGGTCTAGCGCTAGTGAAAAGGGTATAGACTCCCTCGCTAACTGTCTGATACCGACTTTAGGCCGCCCCGACGACTTTACTTACTTTTACATGGTGTAACAGTTGGTTGGTTGGATTTTACGGCATTTCAACCCCTATTGGGTTATCTTATACCCAAGATGTTTGGATTTATTCATTTTTTTATGGTTATTCAATTTTTTAAAATCTCAGTCTTTTTTTAACTATTTT
>CM042182.1:30894223-30899223 GCA_023376005.1 Doryteuthis pealeii | reverse complement strand
ATCAACCTCAATGGGTCATTTAATGCCAATAAAGTTTTGAAATAAATTAATTCTCAATGCATACTCAATGTTTTTTTTATAAACACATTTTTCTATTTAACACATAGATGGGACTCTAACAGGTACTACCACTCCGGGTCAGAGTGAACCAGGGAGCAATGGTGATGAAGGATTGGTTTGGTTTGTTTTGTTTTACGGCATATCAACCTCAGTAGGTCATTTAATGCCGATCAAGTTTTGAAATAAATCAATTCTTGATGGATACTCAATGTTTTTTTATAAACACATTTTTCTATTTAACGCATAGATGGGACCCTAATAGGTACTACCACTCCGGGTCAGAGTGGACCAGGGAGCAATGGTAATGAAGGTGTGCTCCACATTCTTCAAAAATCCATATACATATATAATGTGTGTGTGTGTGTGTGTGTGTGTGTGATCTACCATGTTCTTGCTGGAATCTTCTCCTCTTCCTCTCTTTTTATAATTCCTCCGCCTCATACATTTCATCACCTATTCCCTCTCTACCCCTTTTTTCTACCACATCCTTCCACCTTGTCATCGTATATATATATATATATATATATATATATATATATATATATATATATATCAGTCTGTTTCGAAAAAATAAAAAAATTATAATGAAGATTCTGAAAACAACAGAGATGAAATATTAATTGAATATAATTGACTGTTTATTTATTCACTACATTTGCTCTCACACACACACACACACACTCACACACACACACATATATATATATATATATATTTTATTAAAAAAAGGAAGGTCCGCAAAATGTATTTTGTTCTCAGAAAAAATTTTTTTTAAATTTCTTTTTGTTTTAAAACAAAAAGAAATTAAAAAAAGAAATTTAAAAAAAAAAAAATTTTTTCTGAGAACAAAATACATTTTGCGGACCTTCCTTTTTTTTAATAAAATATTGAATTTTCTCCCGTTGAAACCAGAACAACATTTTCATATATATATATATATATATATATATATATATATATATATATATATATAAAGAATTCAAATGCGGTGATCAAATTCAGGTGAGATACCTCGCACGATTTCGAAACAAAAGTTACGGCTAAACAAGGCCAAATCTATTTTCTCATTAACGTTTTTTCATATATATTTCATTTTATTTTCCTATTAAGTTATATTCAGTTGTCAAAAAACACCTTGACAAAGGGTGAAGGTCACCCAAAATATTGGAAAAATAAAGCAAACCAAGGACAAAACAACGGTTATATTTTTGAACTCTGTTTTTTATTGTTTTTTTTTCTTTTGTTCACTTTATATATATTTCCTATGCTTCCAATATTACAGAAAACGTTCACAAGAATAATAAACTGATTCACAACTAAATATATACATATATGTTTAAATATACATATATAAAAGTTAAGTAAAAAAATGTCGTCGGGGTGGCCGAAAGTCGGTATCAGCCAGTCTCCTTTTCACTAGCGCCAGACCAAGTAGATTTTTCTTGCGTCTGAGATGGAGCACCACACCTACCATAAGCTCCTTACTTTACCGCACAGATCCGTGTCCTTCTCATACGATGAGTTGGTGAGGGCCGGTATCGAACTAGGAACCCTTGGTTTCAAGCCGAACGCTCTGCGGACTGTACTAACCTGGCTCCTATATATATATATATATATATATATATATATATATATATATAGGGATCTGTGCGGTAAAGTAAGGAGCTGATGGTAAGTGTGGCGCTACACCTTAGACGCAAAAAACAATCTCCTTGGTCTGGCGCTAGTGAAAAGGGGATAGACTCCCTCGCTGATTGTCTGATACCGACATTAGACCGCCCTGACGACTTTACTTATATATATATATATATATATATATATATATATGATGGGCTCTCCCGTCGCTTTCAACGTATGAGATTCCGACAACGTCTTTCATTTAACCTTGATTAACACAATCGCAGGTGACATTTCAGCCCTGCCAATGATTTGCAAAGAAGTCCACAGATGGAACAAGAGTGTGGATTATTAGAATGTATTGCTGGAACACTAGCCAATGCTATAGTCCTTTCTCTAGCTTGATGCCGCTTGGTGACCTCCGATGCTGCAAAATTCTTGATACCATCGTAACACAAAGTCATCCACGTTTTACGATCAAGTACTGTGCTCTCAAAAATAGCGTGATCTATATTTGCAGCCGAGAGGTTACTTTTCAAATTGTCCTTAAACCTGAGCAATCGTTGACCCACGTTTCTTTGACCACTGTCAAGCTGACTATATATGAGAATCTTTGGTATTCTGTCATCACGCATTCGCAAAACATGACCAGCCCAGCGCAATTGTGATTTTATGAGGAAAGGATATATATATATATATATATATATATATATATATATATATATTGGTAATTTGTCCGAGATTAAATAATCTGCAATAAACCTTAGGTGAAACTTTAGGTAGATGCCCACTAAAACCTTTGTATAGACAGTTATATTTAATAAATAAATAAATAAATAATATATATATATATATATATATATATATATATATATATGTATTTAAAAAATGGATTCTCTCGTCGATTTTCGACGCATGAGTGTTCATCCAATGAACAACCAACACAGTGATTTGTTTATAGTGGTGAAGGCTTGCGTTGGACCATTCCGCACTTTTTGGCACAGTCGATAGGAAAGAACTGGTGCACAAGGAATGCCACAACCCAATATATATATATATATATATATATATATATATGTAAGTATATATATATATACATATATATATATGTATGTATATATATATATTATATGTAGTATTATATATATATATATATATATATATATATATATATAGTATATATATATATATATTATATATATATATATATATATTATATATAGAGAGAGAGAGAGAGAGAGAGAGAGAGAGAGATAGCGTGAGTAGAAGTCGTAGTAATAGAGATGCAGTATAAACTGTGCTTCCCTTCTATTTACACCGACCGGTTTCACCACGTGCCCTTTTCGCTAACTGTCCTTCCTTTTTATGGGAACTTGTATGACTGCAAAGTTGCTTCCTGCTGAAGGCGCAACAGGGGTATTCGATCCAGCACATCAAAAACCAGGGTAACTTACTCAATATCGTTACCCAGCAACGATGACTAAACTCAACAGCGTGGGACCAAACAGGTGTATTGATTCAATGCGCCAACGTTACAACTGGCTGGTTGCAACCTCACATCATTTTTCCCCAATTTCCCTGTGATCTTATCGATATGGTGGATTCTTAACAAAATTACATAGAAAATATTATTATAAGTATAAAAATATTATCATGACTATAAAAATATTATTATAACTACTAGCAAATATATGCACCCTCCGGGTGCAAGTATTTAAGTTTAAATGTAATAAAATATTAGATTAAATCAGAAAGGCTAATGAAACTAATTAAGAATTCAGATAAAAAGATTTGAAACGGAGGGGGTATAATCGGAAAATAGAACAACTGAAACTTACTCTTTCATCACTTTCGTTTTTCAATGCTAAATTTTCCTAATTTAACTATTTAGTTAAAATAGGAAGTAAAGAATAAAATTACAATTTTTCTTCTTGTTAATGAATTTTTTTAGGATTTATTGAAGAGATTTTACTCATATTCATTAAGATAAAACCAAACAATTAGAAATCAATAATACCAAGCACATTTTTATTAAAATCAGTTTTTTTTAATATCAATATGCAAATTAGCTTTACGTTTACACTGAAACTGTATTTGTTTTGTATATATAAATCAATTGCATGTTAATAGTATTTAGGTAAGGCCAACAGTATTAATAATGTCAAACAGTTTTATTATTAATTGAGGTTTAAATAGAAATAGAATCATGGAGAATGTGACGTAAATAACTAAGGGAATTATGACTTGAGTAGTATATAGTTTCGGTTACAGACAGAAAAACACACAATCTCCATTATAATAAGATTCTATCAAAATTATATTTTGCAATTATACTTTTGCAATGAAAACTAAATGTAAACTAATATCTTTCTTTAAAACATTTATAGAAAAAATAGCTTTTTATATATATATATATATATATATATATATATATATATATATATATATATATATATATATAGATAGATAGATAGATAGATATGAAATTAATATTTAGAAAAAAACAAACACATGATGTTAAAATTCGCTGACTGAAATCTGTTTCGACCCCTTATTGAAGTGGTTATCATCAAGAGCGATGTGTGTATGATGGTGAAACGGTGTGAGTGGAGCGTTATAAAGACGAAAGTGGTACAGATGAAACGTTCTAGTTCATAGTCGGAATTTTTTTTTTTTTTTTTTTTTTTTTTTAAATGCATATTCTGTTTTTGAAATAAAATAAAATAAATTTTATTCTATTTTAATAAATCAGAAGCATTATAGTCCACAAAGAAAACTGAAAAGAGTTTGATGTAAATATGTATAAAAATGTATAAGAAAGTATCAAAGTTAAAAATCCCAGCGTTGCAAACCACGAATAGTCACCGGAGATGTAGATATCCAGGTATTTTTGTTTTTCAAAAGACAGAATATAATATATATATATATATATATATTATATATATATATATAAAAGTAATTGGTAATTTGCTTGAAGCATTGTTAAGTATGTTATAAAAATAATAAAATTCGAAGGCAATACAATGCGTAAAAAATAAAGACAAAAAGATGTTTATATGTCTAATCGATTTCAAAGCGAAGCTTTAATCGTCAGAGACTCATTTCAGAAATGACGTGCTTATGTTTTTTTTTTATTTGTGTGGTTATAATTTCTCTTCTTATTTCCTTTTCTTCTCCTTTTTTCCTCTCTTTCTCTTCTCCTCCTTTATAAATGGGCGAATAACTGTAATTTTCTTATTTTTCTCTTTCTTTTTTTTTTTCTTCTTAAAAGTTTGTTGAGAACAAGGTTGACATCCGGTAAGATGTTGCAATGTTGCAATGTG
>CM042182.1:30871723-30889223 GCA_023376005.1 Doryteuthis pealeii | reverse complement strand
TATGTAGGTGAGGTCTGTGTTCTTTAATCTTTGTGTAGGCAATATGGTCCTTAGTAAAACGTATTACAGACAGACATGACACCGATCTTATTATAATAAGATATAACACTGTTGAAATAAAGGAGAGTACTTTTAAACACGAAACAGCTCAACAATTAGTTTTTTTTTTTTTGCGTTTTTATCAAACGATTACCGGAAAGAAAGCAGAACAACCGTTTACACATAAGTAAATAGATAAGGCTAA
This sequence comes from Doryteuthis pealeii, assembly GCA_023376005.1. NCBI lineage: Eukaryota > Metazoa > Mollusca > Cephalopoda > Myopsida > Loliginidae > Doryteuthis > Doryteuthis pealeii. Next base: position 30,888,979 of record CM042182.1, on the reverse strand, counting down.
TAAATTATGGAAGTGGTGCGTACCCGAGTTCAAATCCTGGATGAGGCTATTGGCATGTCACATAGCACCAATACGCTTAATGATATGTATGAATATAACTATTCTCCCCAGCTAATGGGTAAATAAATAGGTCGGGCATGGTTCTTTAATCTTGGGTTGCCGGCAAGCGGGTCTAGGAGTAACTGGTGTCACAGAGACAGACACCGACTCTCCATTTATAAAATGTACAATCCTGGGAAAGTATGCCGTGAGTTTGCCTTTAAAACGAACACTCAACGTAATCTGGCCTTTGTTTGTGTTTGTGGCTAAACACGATTACTGGAAGATAACGCCCGCAAAAATGTTCACATATAAGTAAAAAGATAGCTAATAAAATGGAAAGTGATGATCCGAGTTCAACATTATGGTTTGAGGATATTGCATTTTACATAGCACTAAACCGTTTTGGAAAAGGTAATGCATCCAACACTTCTCCTCGAGCTATGAGTAGTATTGGGAGACTGTGCTCTTATTAACAGTTGGCGTGGGAACTGGTCTGGAAACGGTTACCAGAAGACACACAGAAACCGACCACTCCTATAATTATAGCATACAACCTGGGAAGAATGGTGAAGTTGTCTTTTAAAACGAGCACTCATCCACTTTTTTTTTGCGTTTTATCAAAAACGATTACCGAAAGAAACCCCGCACAAACGTACACAATAAGTAAACAGATAAGCTGATTAAAGGAAATGAGTGAATCGAGTTCTTAATTCATGGTCGGAATGTTTTGCATTTCTGGAATCTTTCTATTAATAATGGTTATTCGCTTCCTGTCTGTGACAAAAACTACGTCACTGTTTACGTCACATTAACCACAAAATCGTCATATAACATAGAATATGAATACACTCAAAAATTTAACATGCACATATTAGATGCGGTCCTTCATTGTTTTTAAATAACAAGTTTTAATAACATACATGGACTGGTATTATTATCTATACTATAGTATGTTTTATTCTGAATCACAAATCTTTAAAGTTCTAACTTTGAAACTTATGTTTTAAAATTTTTGAAATCCTTTAAAATGAATTTGATGATTTTTACTTTAGCTTCTAGGGTACAAAACTCGCTGACGATTGAATTTTTTTACTCCCCACTCCCCTGAGGCAATATGTCTATAATAAATCTATTTTTACATCGCCCAGGAATGGGTGTTTTTTAGTTGCTAAGTAGCAACTAATAACCTTTGGAAGTTCTTGTATGAATCCAACTCTTCGAGCTATTGAAAATTAGGGCACTTTTCAATGGTCCATTAGGAGAAAGTAAAACTCTAAGTTTAAAATTATTAAAACTCCACTAAAAATGACCGCGCAGTTTGTTTGATCTAGTTCGTTTGATGGCAAATTCAATCTTATCGTTGAAGAAAAACAAGTATCGTAGGTACTATATAACCCCAGTAGCTTAGGTGCCTTGCGAGGAGTTGAGATGAGGGGGCCTGGTTAGCCTGCAGTTCGGCTAGTAAACCAACAAGGTAACTTCTGTAGTTCGATAGCCGGTCCCTCCGCCAAACTCGTGTCTGAGTAGCCGGGCGATTATGTGCGGTAAAGTATAGGATCGCTGGTGGTAGGTGTGGCGCTCCATCCTCAGATGCTAAACAGCTCTCCTCTGTCTTGCGGCTAAGTGAAAAAAGGGTATACGCTCCCTCGCTAACCTGTCTGATACCCCGACTTCTAGAGCCCCGAGACTTCTGTTTACTTTTACCATGGCTGTAACAGTTGGTGTGGTTGGATTACTGGCATTTCACCTATTGGGTTATCTTATCCAAGATGTTTGGATTATATTCATTTTTTTATGGTTATGTTCATTGTTTTTCAAACTCAGTCTTTTTTTAACTACATTTTAAACACATTTTTAAACCGTATCTGACAGGTTTTCCAGTTACGTAGTCCTTTACCTAAGCAGTAATAATCCACCTTAATCAACTGCATAGTCAAAGGCTACTTTACCATCCACCTTCAACACTGAACAGCGAAAGATCCCAATGCAGTTCGACGTTGTGTGGAATTTTTGGTTTGCACTAGAATTCCAGCATCACACCACCTTAGGGACTCCTGCGCCTGGTTTGTTTTTTTGGGGGGTTTACTTCACTAGCTTTCCATGGGATGAGGTAAGCTGCTAGGACGGGGCTTCAGTATCAGATTTTTATTTGTCTTAGTATGGGTTCTAACCAGGCTTTATAGACCGAATATACAGGCTCATGGTATCTTTCTCTTTACAGCATGTTATTTTCTTTGACTTTATCTCTTAATTTTTTTTTAATGCCATGAAATACATAGATATAAATATCTACTAACATTTACATCATTAAATATCTACTAACATTTTACTTACATTAACACACCAATTCGTTGTAAGAATAGCATTAAGCGGGGCACAAGTCGTAGAATATTCGAAGGCAAGCGGAGAGGGATGAATCTTCTGTAGGCAAGGCAGAGAAAGTAGGAAAGAGATCAGAATAAAATGGCTCCAAATCTCGAAGCACTTATTCCCAAAGAGTATATAATAATAATAATATAATTATATATATAATAATAAATAATAATAATAATAATTATAAAAATGAAAAATAGGACAAATACTGAACTTGCCAGAGAACTGAAAAGTTATGGAATATGAAAGTCAAAAGTGATACCAATGTGGTTGGTGCACTTGGAACAGTCCCAAAAGGATAGAAAAGGGTTTGGAAAGTTTGGATATCAGAAGAAGGGGATTTGAAAACCATTTCAGAAACTCTGCACTGCAGCAATCTCCAGATACTCAGATAGAGATCTGGAGACTGAGGAGACTTGCTGTCACTCAGACTCCAGTGAAAGACCATCAGCTAAATGCTGATGTGAAAACTCAAAAAGAGTAAATAATAAATTAAAAAATGGACAAATACCTGGACCTTGCCAGAGACTGAAAAGTTATGGAATATAAAGGAGAGAAAATTAATGGCCATGCACAAGTTCTACACCCTAGAGACGATAGATAGACTATATGTATCAGGAAAGGAAGGGGGAAGAGGTCCTGTTAAGATAGAGGACTGCGTAGAAGCCACAACCAAACAACTCGAACTACAACAAAGAAGAGCAAAGACAGATTACTAAGGCAGCCAATAATAAAGAAGTAACATATAGACAGAACGAAAAACAACAAAGAACTAGAAACAAAAATGGGAAGACAATAATTATATGGACACTCAAACGAAAAATCGCGGAGAGTTTGGACATGAAAGACTTGGACATGGTTAAGTAAAGGAACCTCAAAGAGAAACTGAATCACTAATAATGCAGCACATAATGCCATAAGAACAACTATATCGAAGCAAAATTGATAAGACTCAACAATATAGTAAATGTAGACTATGCGGTGACAGAGAAGATGAGACTGTAAACCATGTACTATGCGAATGTAGCACTAGCACAACGAGAGTACAACAACACGCACACCTGTGGTTGGGAAGGTGATCACTGGGAATTATGCAAAAAATTAAATTTTGACTATAAACAAATGGTATATGCATAACCAAATATGCTCTTGAGACGAAACGCATATATATTCTCTGGGACTTTGAAATAAAACGGATCACCTTATCCCAGCAAGAAGACCGACCTAGTGTTGATTACAAAAAGAAAGAACTTGTCAACTGGTGGATTTTTCAGTTCCAGCATATCACAGGGTGAAGCTGAAGGAAAAAAAAAATGGACAAATACCTGTCCTTGACAGAGAAAAAAGTTATGGATATAGTGAAAGTGATACCAATTGTGAGTTGGTGCACTTGGAAAATGTCCCAAATGACTTAGAAAAAGGTTGAAAGTTGGATATCAGAGGAAGGATAAACATTCAGAACACTGCACTGCTGCATCTGCCAGAATACTCAGAAGAGATCGAGACTAGGACTGCTGTCATCAGACTCGTAAGCCATCAGCTGCGCTGATGTGAAAACCTCATAAAAATAATATTATTAATAATAATAATCCCAGCCAGAAAAACCGACCGAGTATTGATTGACAAGAAAAAGGGAACTTGTAGATTTGCAGGTCCAGCAGACCCATGGTGGAAGATGGAAGAAAAAAAGAACAGATAGACAAGAAAATTAATGCGAGAAGGCATGTATATCAAGAAACAATGGTGAATGAGGTTGCGTAGTGCCACAATCCAAGGACGAATAATTCACAACAAGGGCAAGAAAAGATTTATTATAAACAGCCAATAACAGCAGTTGCAACATATGGACAATCAGAAAAACAAGAAAAATAACAGAGAATTGGGAAATAACAAGTATATAGGTACAAGCGAAAATGGGGAGATTGCACTAAAAATATCTGATATTGTAAGAAAAATAAAACAACTCGGTGGGAATGTATATCCATTGCAAAAATTGTGCAAAAAACTAAATTTTGATCAGGCAACCACATGCAGAAACCGAAAACGGCGTTATATATATATATATATAATTTATAATATATATATATATATATATATATATATATAGGCGTGCTGCTTCACCTTAGACGCTAAAAAATGATTTGGTCTAGTGCTAGTGAAAGGAGAGAGGCTCTCTCACTGCCTAGCTGATACCCGCTTAGCCGACGACTTATATATATATATATATATATATATATATATATATATATATATATATATATATTATATATTAGAATAAGATATAATAAAAAACAAAGAGTGTTTACAATAAATGCTCATCAGGAGAGAAGAGTGTTGCAAACCGTTTCGGAGCAAATCTCTCGACGGTTTAAAAAGCAACACCGTCCCATCCTCAACTAATATGAGATGACCGACCCTACGTGCGTCGATATATTATATGGCATAAGGGTCCTCATATTAGTTGAGGATGGGACGAGTGTTGCTTTTTAAACCGTCGAGAGATTTGGCCCCGAATCGGTTTGCACACTTTCTTCCTGATGAGCCTATTTAGTTGTAAACATCTTTTGTTTTTTCATTATATCTTATTCATACTGTCGGATTAATATTTCCATTTTATTTTCACACACACACACACACAACAACCACAAAATATATATATATATAGAGAGAGAGAGACGAGACAGACAGACAGAGAGACAGACAGACAGACAGAAACAGAAATGAAATAGATAGATACAAAAATTATATTATATATATTAGAGGAGAGAGAGGAGAGAGAGAGAGAGACAGACAGACAGACAGGAGAGAGAAAAGGGAGAGAGAGAGAAGAGAGACAGAAAGCAGAGAGAGAGAGAGAGAGGGAGGGAAAGAAAGAAAGAGGAGAAACTTCTATCAGAATTAACGCCGGATTTTTTCAAACATAACTTGTTTATAATTAGTTATCACTATTTCATTTTTTACTTTTTATTTTTGGCTTTTTGTCTGTTTCCAATCTGAGAATCATTTTATTTTCACCCTCTCTCCCCTTTCCCTCCTCTCATCTCAATCTCTCTCTCTCTTCTCTCTCTCTCTCTCTCATCTCTCTCTCTCTCTCTTCTCTCTCTCACACACCACACACACACACACACACCACAACCAACCACCCAGCAAAGCAATACACTTTTAATAACCCACCCAACCGACACATAATTGATGTATTTCTGGCTAAAATCTAACTTAACCCGATTTTATTGTCTTCTTCTTCTTCTTCTTCTTCCTCATCATCTTCTCTTCTTCTTTCTTCTTCTTCTTCTTCTTCTTCTTCTTCTTCTTTCGTTACATTTCTATATTCTTCTCCTTCTATTTCTCCCCTCTCTTTCTTCTTCTTTTTCTTCTTTTTCTTCTTCCTCTTCTTCTGGAAATAGATTGTGTTTTTTTCCCATCCATACTCTGAACAGGATGAGTCATTATGAGGAACAAAAATAACTAATATCAGTCAAAGTCATGGCCAGTCAGATGAGAATGAAGCAAATACAGGGATGCTGCCTTCATTAGACTGGCGAACAAGAGAGAGAGAGAAGAGAGACCTTGTAGGTCATAATCAAAGTAGGGTGGCCAAAACCAGCCAAGCGTTTTATCATTGTGGTTATTAGGCGCCCCGGTGACAATTTCGCTATAGTATTTTATGACCCCCTCCCCAACCCTACACAACAATCTTATTAAATTTACACTGGTTTCACATTCTGTGACGTAGGGTTTAAATCTATTTTTTAATACCATTCTCTTCCTGGTTGAAGAGAAATATATAGAATTGAGAAATATAATTGATTTTATACGTGGTATGATCAGAAATTATCGAGATTAATACTTTCGTTTTGGGTTTGTATTTTTCATTGAAAATTTAAAATATACTTGACCTTAAATACTGCCTTCATTTGACTGGCGACAAGAGAGAGAATATAAACGGTGTCAACTGTCTAGACGTCTAGACATTGTCTTTATTATAAAAGTTTCTTAGTTGTGCATACATCTTCAGGGGCCAATGACCTTAAGGCACCCCTGTTGCGATTCCGACTCGTGCGGACACTTTTCTCATTTACACTGTAAAAACGCGGTTGTTTGTTAGGGGTTAGGGTTGGGGTTAGTTTATAAAACTCATAAAAATCGTCTGTAAACAATTAACCGGATTTTGACTGTGTAAATGGAAAAAATTCCCACGAATCGGAATTGCAAAAGGTCATATGCACAACTAAGAAACTTTTATAATAAAGACAATGTCTAGACGTCTAGACAGTTGACACCGTTTTATAGATAAAATTACTTAGACCGCGCATTTTTTTCCTTTGTGTCCAAACAAACCAAACTGAACTAAACCAAACCAATTATTATCTATACCAATTCGATTTGATTTGGTTTGGTTCGTTTAACGGCATATCAACCTCAATGGGTCATTTAATGCACGATAAATTTTGAAATAATTAATCTCTTAATGCATACTCAATGTTTTTTTTATAAACACATTTTTTCTATTTAACACAAGATGGACTCTAAAGGTACTACCACTCCGGGTCAGAGTGAACCAGGGAGCAATGGTGGATGAAGGATTGGTTTGGTTTGTTTTGTTTTTACGCGCATATCAACCTCACGTAGGTCATTTAATTAGCCGATCAAGTTTTTGAAATAATATCAATTCTTGATGAGTACTCAATGTTGTTTTATAAACACATTTTTCTATTTAACGCATAGATGGGACCCAAATAGGTACTAACCACTCCGGGTCAGAGTGGACCAGCGGAGCAATGGTAATGAAGGTGTGCTCCACATTCTTCAAAAATCCATTACATATATAATGTGTGTGTGTGTGTGTGTGTGGTGTGTGATCTACCATGTTCTTGCTGCTGGAATCTTCTCCTCTTCCTCTCTTTTTATAATTCCTCCGCTCATAACATTTCATCACCTATTCCCTCTCTACCCCTTTTTTCTACCACATCCTTCCACAGTTGTCATCTGTATATATATATATATATATATATATATATATATATATATATATATCAGTCGTTTCGAAAAAATAAAAAATTATAATGAAGATTCTGAAAACAGCAGAGATGAAATATTAATTAGAATATAATTGATACTGTTTTTTATTCACTACATTTGGCTCTCACACACACAGACCACAAGCACGACACACACGAACACTATATATATAATATATATATTTTTATTAAAAAAGGAAGGGTCCGCAAAATGTATTTTGTTCTCAGAAAAAATTTTTTTTAAATTTCTTTTTGTTTTAAACAAAAAGAAATTAAAAAAGAAATTTAAAAAAAAAAAAATTTTTCTGAGAACAAATACATTTTTGCCGGACTTTCCTTTTTTTTAATAAAATATTGAATTTTCTCCCCGTTTGAAACCAGAACAACATGTTCATATATATTATATATATATATATATATATATATATATATATATATATAAAGTAATCAAATGCGGTGATCAATATTCAGGTGAGATACCTCGCACGATTTCGAAAACAAAAGTTACGGCTAAAACAAGGCAATCTATTTCTCATTAACGTTTTCCATATATATTTCATTTTATTTTCCTATGAAGTTTATATCAGTTTGTCAAAAACACCTTGACAAAGGGTGAAGGTCACCCAATTATTGGAAAAAAAAGCAAACCAAGGACAAAACAACGGTTATATTTTTGAACTCTGTTCTTTTATTGTTTGTTTTTTTCTTTTGTTCACTTTATATATTTCCTATGCTTCCAATATTCAGAAAACGTTCCACAAGAATAATAAACTGATTCACACTAATATATACATATATGTTTAAATATACATATATAAAAATTAAGTAAAAAATGTCGTCGGGGTGGCCGAAAGTCGGTATCAGCCAGTCTCCTTTTCACTAGCGCAGACCAAGTAGATTTTTCTTGCGCTCTGAGATGGAGCACCACACCTACCATAAGCTCCTTACTTCCGCACAGATCCGTGTCCTTCTCATACGATGAGTTGGTGAGGGCCGGTATCGAACTAGGAAACCCTTGGTTTCAAGCCGAACGCTCTGCGGACTGTACTAACCTGGCTCCTATAAATATTATATATTATATATATATATATATATATATATATAGGGATCTGTGCGGTAAAGTGAGAGCTGATGGTAAGTGTGGCGCTACACCTTAGACGCAAAACAATCTCCTTGGTCTGGCGCTAGTGAAAAGGGATAGACTCTCCTCGCTGATTGTCTGATTACGACCTTAGACCGCCCTGAGACTTTACTTATATATATATATATATAATATATATATATATATATGATGGGCTCTCCGTCGCTTTCAACGTATGAGATTCCGACAACGTCTTTCATTTACCCTTGATTAACACAATCGCAGGTGACATTTCAGCCCTGCCAATGATTTGCAAAGAAGTCCACAGATGGAACAAGAGTGTGGATTATTAGAATGTTATTGCTGGAACACTAGAGTGCTATAGTCCTTTCTCTAGCTTGATGCCGTTGGTGACCTCCCGATGCTGCAAAATTCTTGATACCATCGTAAACACAAAGTCATCCACGTTTTACGATCAGAGTAACTGTGCTCTCAAAAATAGGCGTGATCTATATTTGCAGCCGAGAGGGTTACTTTTCAAATTGTCCTTAAACCTGAGCAATCGTTGACCCACGTTTCTTTGACACCTGTCAAGCTGACTATATATGAGAATCTTTGGTATTCTGTCATCACGCATTCGCAAAACATGACCAGCCCAGCGCAATTGTGATTTTATGAGGAAGGATATATATATATATATATATATATATATATATATTATATATATTGGTAATTTTGTCCGAGATTAAATTAATCTGCAATAAACCTTAGGGTGAAACTTTAGGTAGATGCCCACTAAAACCTTTGTATAGACAGTTATATTAATAAATAAAATAATAAATAATATATATATAATATATATATATATATATAATTATAATATGTATTTAAATGGATTCTCCTCGTCGATTTTCGAGGCATTGAGTGTTCATCCAATGAACAACCACACAGTGATTTGTTTATATGTGGTGAAGGCTTGCGTTTGGACCATTTCCGCACTTTTTTGGCACAGTCGATAGGAAAGAACTGGTGCACAAGGAATGCCAACCCAATTATATAATATATATATAATATAATATATATATGTACGTATATTATAGTATACATATATATATATGTATGTATAGTATATATATTATATGTAAGTATATATATATAATATATATATATAGTATTATATAATATATGTAGTATATATATACTATAATACTATATATATATATATAGTATATATTATATATATATATAGAGAGAGAGAGAACAGAGAGGGAAGAGAGAAAGAGATAGCGTGAGTAGAAGTCGTAGTAATAGAGATGCAGTATAAACTGTGCTTCCCTTCATTTACAACCGACCGTTTCACCACGTGCCCTTTTCGCTAACTGTCCTTCCTTTTTTGGGAACTTGTATGACTGCAAAGTTGCTTCCTGCTGAAGGCGCAACAGGGGTATTCGATCCAGCACATCAAAAACAGGGTAACTTACTCAATATCGTTACCCCACAACGATGACTAACTCACAGCGGTGGGACCAACAGGTGTATTGATTCAATGCGCCAACGTTACAACTGGCTGGTTGCAACCTCACAATCATTTTTCCCCATTTTCCTGTGATCTTATCGAATATGGTGGATTCTTAACAAAATTACATGAAAATATTATTATAAGTATAAAATATTATCATGACTATAAAAATATTATTATAACTACTAGCAAAATATATGCACCCTCCGGTGCAAGTATTTAAGTTTAAATGTAATAAATATTAGATTAAAATCAAAAGGCTAATGAAATAATTAAGAATTCAGATAAAAGATTTGAAACGGGAGGGGGTATAATCGGAAATAGAACAACTGAACTATACTCTTTTTCATCACTTTCGTTTTTCAATGCTAAATTTTCCTAAATTTAAACTATTTAGTTAAAATAGGAAGTAAAGAATAAAATTACAATTATTTCTTCTTGCTTAATGAATTTTTTTAGGATTTATTGAAGAGATTTTACTCTATATTCATTAAGATAAAACCAAACAATTAGAAATCAATAATACCAAGCCTTTTTATTAAAATCAGTTTTTTAATATCAATATGCAAATTAGCTTTACGTTTACACTGAAACTGGTATTTTGTTGTATATATAAATACAATTGCATGTTATTGTATTTAGGTAAGGCACCAGTATTAATTAATGTCAAACAGTTTTATTATTAATTGAGGTTTTAAATAGAAATAGAATCATGGAGAATGTGACGTAAATAACTGCGGAATTATGACTTGAGTAGTAATATAGTTGTCGGTTACAGACAGAAACACACACATCTCTCCATTATAATAAGATTCCTATCAAAAATTATTTTGCAATTATACTTTGCAATGTAAAAACTAAATGTAAACTAATTCTTTCTTGAAAACATTTATAGAAAAATAGCTTTTATATATATATATATATATATATATATATATTATATATATATATATATATATATATATATATATATAGATAGATAGATAGATAGATTGAAATTAATATTTAGAAAAAAACAAACACATGATGTTAAAATTCGCTGACTGAAATCTGTTTCGACCCCTTATTGAAGTGGTTATCATCAAGAGCGATGTGTGTATGATGGTGAACGGTGTGAGTGGAGCGTTATAAGACGAAAGTGGTACAGATGAAACGTTTAGTTCATAGTCGGAATTTTTTTTTTTTTTTTTTTTTTTTTTTTACTGCATATTCGTTTTGAAATAAAATAAAATAAATTTATTCTATTTTAATAAACAGAGCATTATAGTCCACAAAGAAAATGAAAAGAGTTTGATGTAAATATCGTATAAAAATGTATAGAAAGTATCAAAAGTTAAAAATCCCAGCGTTGCAAACCACGATAGTCCGGAGATGTAGATATCCAGGTATTTTTGTTTTTTTTCAAAAGACAGAATATATTAATATATATATATATAGTATATATTATATATATAAAGTAATTGGTAATTTGCTTTAAGCATTGTTAAGTATGTTTAAAATAAATAAATTCGATAGGCAATACAATGCGTAAAAAATAAACGACAAGAAAGATGTTTATATGTCTAATCGATTTCAAAAGCGAAGCTTTATCGTCAGAGACCACTTTCAGAAATGACGTGTTATGTTTTTTTTTATTTGATGTGGTTTATAATTTCTCCTTCTTATTTCCTTTTCTTCTCCGTTTTTTTTCCTCTCTGTTTCTTCTTCTCCTCCTTTTATAAAGATGGGCGAATAACTGTAATTTTCTTATTTCTCTCTTTCTTTTTTTTCTTTCTTTAAAAGTTTGTTGAGAACAAGGTTGACATTCGGTAAGATGTTGCAATGTTGCAATGTGTGCAATGTGTAGCAACCGTGTGAGCATGTCATAATTTCAAAAACAAAAGTGAACAAATGAATAAAAACCGTTAATAGAAATTTTTTTTTTTAACGTACTTAGCTTTTGTTTCGCTTATCAACCTTTCATTTCTTATTCTTCTCCCTCTCTTTCTTTTTTTTTTGTGTTATATTCTCTTCTTTTTCTTTTTTTTTTTTTTTTTTTTTTTTTTTTTTCTCCTTTATTCCCCTTTGTTCTCTAATTTAAATTATTTTTTTAATAGTAAATAAGTAATAAAAGATTATCTAAATTATGTATTAGTATTGATAGAAAAAATAAATGATTCTTTTTATTTTTTTTTTTTTTTTTAAAGAAAATATCTTTTATGAGTACTTTTCTTCTTTTCTTTTAAACTTAAATAGATTAAATATTATATAATTATATATTAAAATATCATATAATAATTACATATTAGGATTGATGCAAAATTCAAAACAATAAAAATAAAACATTAATAGCTAAATTAGGTCCTAATATAAACAATAGATTAAATTAAACACAGAATACATAATTAACTAAATTTCACCGTTCCATATATAGGTTTAGTTTATTTAGTACCACATGTTCTCTCATATATATATAATTTTCCCTATCAATATTTTAAACCTACCAACTATCAATAGATTAGAATTAAACTCAGAATACACGATTAACTAATTTACACGTTTCATATATAGCCTTTTTTTTTTTTTTTTTAAATTAAAATTAAAATATATATATATATAATATTATATAGTGATGGGATGATTGTGATGAAAGAAGATAATAGAGAAATATAAAAAAATTAATTACGATTAATTTAACAATATTGACATACTTATTAACTCCTTTACATGACATTATTTCTTTAAACCATGACACTATTTCTTTAAACCATAATACCCTCTTAGGATTACGGTCAGTCTAGAACTATTAATAATATTTAAGGAAAAGTGGGGAAAAAAAATAAAGAATAAAATAATAACAACAAAGAATGAAAAAAAAATAGTTAAATAAAATATATAATTGAAGCAGTACCATTATAACCTTTTGTAATTCAAATATTTGATTTATGATATTTAATCTATTTGAATTTAAGGGGAGAATGGTTTGTTTTATTTTTATTGTTTTGAATTTTGCATCAATCCTAATATGTAATTATTATATGATATTTTAATATATAATTACTATAATTTTTAATCTATTTAAGTTTAAAAGAAAAAGAGAAAAAAGTACTCATAAAAGATATTTTCTTAAAAAAAAAAAAAATAATAAAAAAGAATCATTTATTTTTCCTATCAATACTAATAATATTTAAGATAATCTTTTATTTACTTATTTACTATAAAAAATAATTTAAATTAGAGAACAAAGGGATAAAGGGGAAAAAAAAAAAAAAAAAGAAAAAGAGGATAATACAACAAAAAGAAAGAGAGGGAGAAAGAATAGAAATGAAAGGTGAAAGCGAACAAAAGCTAGTATGTAAAAAAAAAAATTTCTATTAACGGTTTTTATTCATTTGTTCACTTTGTTTTTGAAATTATTAACATGCTCACACGGTTGCTACACATTGCAACACATTGCAACATTGCAACATCTTACCGGATGTCAACCTTGTTCTCAACAAACTTTTAAGAAAGAAAAAAGAAGAGAGAAAATAAGAAATTACAGTTATTGATCATTCATAAAGGAGGAGAAGAAGAAAGAGAGGAAAAAAAGGGAGAGAAAGGAAATAAGAAGAGAAATTATAACCACACATAAAAAAAAACATAAGCACGTCATTTCTGAAATGAGTCTCTGACGATAAAGCTTCGCTTTAGATCGATTAGACATATAAACATCTTTTTGTCTTTATTTTTTACGCATTGTAATTGCCTTCGAATTTTTTTATTTTATATATATATTTATATATATATATATATATTATTATATATATATTGTTGTTGAATTGACATCCTTCATCCTATTAGAGACGATGAGGTAGATTCCACTTCTTTTTTATCTTCAGCTACGTGAGTATTTAGCAGACCAATTTTTGAATGGCAATCTCTGGTGCAGTGATTGCAAACAACCGGTGATACTTTCTGGAGATGCTAGATATGCTGTTGTCTCTCCTTTCCTTTTAACTCTCTTTTCTGTGGCGACTTCTTTCCTCTCTTTTTCCACTCTTTTCGTTCCTTGTTTTGACGAGGAGGGCGCCAGGTCGTACGGTCTTCTGCACCAGCCTCCCATGTATCTTATGTCGAGTGGTATTCTTTCATGTCTCTCTACTGACATATACATATATATATATATGTATATATATTATATTATATAATATATTATATATTATATATATACAGTGTGTGTGGTGTTTATTTATCATAGTGTACAATACATTTTAGGTGTGATTGGGCCTTAAATGTATTATACACAATAGTAAATAAATACAGCTCCTACACACGTAATCGAGCACTTTATTTTCAAATAACGAGGGATGAAAGTTTTTAAACTACAACTAAAAGATGCTGCAATCTGTCAGAGTAGAGTCCTGGAGACCTGAGGAGAATTGCTGTCACTCAGATTCCAGTGAAAGACCATCAGCTAACGCTGATGTGAAAACTCAAAAGGAGTAAATAATAATAATAATAATAATAATAATAATAATAATAATAATAATAATAGATAGATAGATAGATAGATAGATATGATGACTAACGAGGGACAAAAGTTTTTAAACTACAACTAAAAGCCGCCCTGTCGGCTGGGGCGTTAGAATGCACCGACTGCACCTCTGCAGAGGGGTAAGACTCCCCCAATGGGGCCAACTGTTGGCTGTGTGTGTCGACCCGTGATGCTTAAGGATAGAACCCAGGTGGATGAGCAGTTCATGACTTGCAATACTCCACATTGGCCCTATCTTGGGCTAGACGGGCGGTCGGAGAGGCCCCCTCCGGTCAATCGGCTGGTCACGTCAAGCCCTAGCACCTATATGATTTTCCCTACCCTATTGCCCTTATGGCAAGCCCCAACCCCTTTTTATCATATAGTTGCTAGAAGGCGGTGGCTGCGGGTCTATATGTCCTGGGAATGACGTTAAACTATCTGATGGTGAGGTTCCAGTTTTGGAGGTTTGGGGAATGTGGAGCACCCCTTCATCACCATTGCCCCTGGTCCACTCTGACCCGGAGTGGTAGTACCTGTTAGGGTCCCATCTATGGGTTAAATAGAAAAATGTATTTATAAAAAAAAATTGTATTATCTATTAAAAATTGATTTATTTCAAAACTTTATCGGCATTAAATGACCCACTGAGGTTGATATGCCGTAAAACAAAACAAAACAAATACAACTAAAAGATAATCATTCACAGTTTTATTCATTTCAGCCCTGATTTTCGATATCCCAATTGCCGATACTTCTATTAGTACATAAAACAATACATCTGTTCAATCTCATGAAATCTCTTCTACCTCTTGTCTCTTTTTATAATGGATTTCCAGTTACGTTTATCCTTTTACCTAAAGTAATTCTGAACGAGAAAAGTGATTAGTCAACTTTCCCACGCAAGTTGTTCGTTAATTTATACATGAAGAGATGCAGATAAAAGAAAAACTAAAACAAAGACAAAAAAGAAAAAGAAAAAAAGAAACAATACAACGCAACTCTTGTAATCCTTATCGACACACTGACTACGATAGAGCTATGAATAAAATATAACACTGTGAAATGGATGAGTTACCTTTTAAAACGAGCACTCACAATCTAGGTCTTTTTGCGTTTTATCAAAACGATTACCGGAAAGAAACGTAGCACAAACGTTCACAATAAGTAAAAGATAAGCTGATAAAAAAGAAATGGGGGTCCGAGTTCAAATCCTGGACAATCATTTGGTTTATTTGTACTATTGTCTTCACCTTTTTTTATTTATCTGTACAACATTTCGGTCGATGTGTCCTCCGGTGTTCTTCAGGAATTTCTTGTCGGGTTCGGAAAAAAGGGTTCCGAGTTCGAGAAGGCTCCCGAAGGTCTAGGAGAAGTAAAACTCTAAGTTAAACTCCGCTAAAAATGACCGCGCAGATGGGTTTGATTATATTGTTTAATGGCAAATCAATCTTTCTTGAAGAAAAACATTCGTGGTACTGTATAACCCAGTGTTAGGTGCCTATGCAGAGGAGTCGGATAAATATATGTATATACATGGTACAACAGTTGGTTGGTTGGATTTTACGGCATTTCAACCCTTATTGGGTTATCTTATGCTCAAGACGTTTGGATTTATTCATTTTTTATGGTTATTCAATTTTTTCAAAACTCAGTCTTTTTTTTAACTCATTTTAAACACATTTTTAAAACGTATCCTGGACGGGTTCATATGGAGGATGCCCAGGCAGAAAATCCCCCCCTGTACACACTGATCCAAAGGAAAATTAAGGAACCAATGCAGTTTGACAGCGTTGGTGTTGCAGGAATTTTTGGTTTGCACTAGAATTCAGCATCACACCACCTTAGGGACTCCTGCGCCTGGTTTGTTTTTTGGGGGGTTTACTTCACTAGCCTTTCCATGGGATGAGGTAAGCTGCTAGGAAACGGGGCTCAGTATCAGATTTTTACTTGTCTTAGATGGGTTGCTAACCATGGCTTATACAACCGAAATAACAGGTCATTGGTATCTTTCTTTAAGCGTTATTTTCTTTTGTACTTCTTTTTTTTTAATGCCGAAAATACATCACAGTATAAATATCTACTAACATTTACACATTAAAATATCTACTAACATTTACACATTAACACACAATTCGTTGTAAGAATAGCATTAAGCGGGACAACAAAGTCGTAGAATATTCGAAGGCAAGCGGAGAGGGATGAATCTTCTGTAGGGCAAGGCAGAGAAAGTAGGAAAAGATCAGAATAAAATGGCTCCAAATCATCGAAGCATTATTTCCCAAATGAGTATAATAATAATAATAATAATAATAATAATAATAATAATAATAATAATAATAATAATAATAAAATGAAAAAATGGACAAATATCTGGACCTTGCCAGAGAACTGAAAAGGTTATGGAATATGAAAGTGAAAGTGATACCAATTGTGGTTGGTGCACTTGGAACAGTCCCAAAAGGAATAGAAAAGGGTTTGGAAAGTTTGGATATCAGAGAAAGGATTGAAACCATTCAGAACACTGCACTGCAGCAATCTTCCAGAATACTCAGAAGAGATCTGGAGACCTGAGGAGACTTGCTGTCACTCAGACTCCAGTGAAAGACCATCAGCTAATGCTGATGTGAAAACTCAAAAAGAGTAAATAATAAATTAAAAAATGGACAAATACCTGGACCTTGCCAGAGAACTGAAAAAGTTATGGAATATAAAAGGACGAGAAAAT
>CM042182.1:30844223-30864223 GCA_023376005.1 Doryteuthis pealeii | reverse complement strand
CTCTATTATATTTTTTCAGTGTATCATGTCCTTTTTATTCTCTTTCTTTCTTTATTTACAATAAATCGGAATGATCCATTATTTAGCTGAGGTGACGACACTCATAAGTAATAATTAAGCGTATAGGCAACACCAGATAATCAGGATTTACATTTTTGTATTTCATCCTGGACGATTTGGACGGTCTCATTTTTAACCAGAGGGTGTTATAAGATGATGACGGTCGTACGACCATGAGTATTAATATACAGATTCAAGTTGGGGAAAATATACAAGATATGCAAGATGATAAGGGAGAAAATCCTCTATGCGTTGTTGGATTATTATTACCCATATTTTTGAATATATCTTTGTGGGGGATTATCTTTCCTTGGCCTGGAGGAGTTATCTGCCCGGCTTGTCGCTTGTTCCCACCAGGGGACGTATGATATTTAAGCGGCTGATTCGAATTTCCCTTCCTCTTTTCTACCTCTCCTCGTAGGTACCCACATGGGTTAGACAATTGTGATTCCCTTCTCGTTGGGGCTTCGGCCCTCAACGCTGGCTACTGGTCACTGTAAGGGATTTATACATCATGGACTATTCTTAGTCTCATATCCGTACCTTTATATTATGTGTACTTTTATATTATCTTGTCAGTGACTTTTATGTATGTATGTTTATGTACACTATTCTATTTTCCATTGTTTATGTATCTTGTTTATTCATGTGCTGTTATCTATTAAATGTATTGTCCCTCAACCTTTGTCGGAGTTGTATCTTCAAATATTCACTTTTAATCTTACAGCTTTATTAAATGATGCAAGGTCCTTACAATTTTGAAGGTTAGCGCTACACAATCTCCCCCCCCACTATCTCTCATCCTGTGCTAGATTAAATACAACTGAGTTTTCCTTCTCCTAGACTAGTTGCCTAACCAGGGTTAATGAGACCAGTCTGTCCCACTATTTACCCATAGCTGAAGGGAGAATAGTAGGATTCACACCTTTCACATATTTTGTAAAACAGCTTTTTAAAATGTTTCCAGGCCCTCCTCATTTTGAAGGTTAGCGCAACACAATCTTCGCACCATTTTCACTCACCGTGTTCTAGATTAAGTACAGCTGAGTACTCCTGTCCTATAATGGTTGTTAAACAAGATTAAAAAGCCCAGTCTGCTCTACTATTTAATCATAGAAGTGTTGGATTCACACAATTCCTATATTTTGTAACATAGCTTTTTTAAATGTTACAAGGACCTCCTCATTTTGAAGGTTAGCGCAACACAAACCCCTCCCACTATCTCTCATCCTGTACTATATTAAGTACAGGTGTGTATTCTTTCTCCTATGCTGGTTGCCTAACCAAAGTTAATGAGCTCAGTCTGTCCTTCTATTCACCCATAGCTGAATGGAGAATAATAGGATTCACACCTTTCACATATTTTGTAAAACAGCTTTTAAAAATTTAGCTAGGCCCTCCTCATTTTGAAGGTTAGCGCAACACAATCTTCTCACCATTTTCTCTCATCATGTTCTAGATTAAGTACAGCTGAGTATTCCTGTCCTAGCCTGGTTGTCTAACCAAAGTTAAAAAGCCCAATATGCCCTACTATTTACCCATAGCTGAAGAGAGATTAGTTGGATTCACACCTTACCCATATTTTGTAACATAGCTTTTTTAAATGTTTCCAGGCCCTTTCCACAATCTCCCATCCTGTATTAGATAATGTACAGCTGAGTATTCTTTCTCCTAAATTGGTTGTCTAACCAAGGTTAAAAAGCCCAGTCTGCCCTACTATTTACCATAGCTGAAGAGAGAAGAATTGGATTCACACATTTCTCATATCATGAATTCTTGGCTATTCTCTTAGCATCGATTTGTTAAAGGATCATGAAGACATTGAAATTCAAGAGATATGGTTATTTGTCCCAAGTGTTGAGAGTAGACTCAGTTGAAAACAAAATTGTCTCGTATTGTATCTGTTTCCCTTCTTCTAGCGGACACATTCGGATCCCCTTTCGAACAAATTACCCATCCGGGTCTCATCCTCGAACTGCACATCCTAAATGACTCCTTCGGGATTGGCTGATTGTCTGACTCTCTTCTCTTGAATCTGCTTGCCATTTAAAGGACTAGGAGAGAGGACACTCATTACTTCAACAATCAATGCACATCTAAACATTGAAATCTTGAATAATTTTCTCATTCCATTGATAGAAAATTGATTTGAAGATGAGGAAGTCATTTTTCAGGACGATAATGGATCTTGTCACAGGAGCAAAGGGCATTAAGCCATTTCCTCAGAAAGGGCAAATAAAATCAATGAGATGGCCAATGAACATTCCGGATTTAAATGCAATTAAAAATACGAGAGTTATATTTCTAAATAATCCGTCCACTGAAGTATGGCTATTATCTTTTTAACGCATTTCCTCCTAAAGGTATATTGTTATAAAATGGAGGAGAGTCATCTCGGGTATATATATATATATATATATATATATATATATATATATATATATATTAATTAAAGAAATGGATACAATTTCTTTAATAAATTTGCTCTAATTTGTATTGAGCACTTTGTATTGAGCACTTTGTATTTGTTTTATCGCGGACTTAACTCCTGGATCATGTGCACCTCCAACGATCGTGCCCATATTCACCGGTAAGCCACCCTTTATATATATAAATACATATATATATATATATATATATATATATATATATATATATATATATATATATATCCTCCGCCCTTTCACAGGTTTTGTTTTTCGTCCTGCTGGGTGTCTAGCCACCCTACTCACCAGGCAAGCCTGGTGGGGGTACCGGTTTAGTCGCCGATGATCCGACTATGGAGCAGGTTGTACGGGGTTACATAATACCCATAGCGC
Organism: Doryteuthis pealeii; assembly: GCA_023376005.1. Classification (NCBI taxonomy): domain Eukaryota; kingdom Metazoa; phylum Mollusca; class Cephalopoda; order Myopsida; family Loliginidae; genus Doryteuthis; species Doryteuthis pealeii. The sequence continues at coordinate 30,861,344 of CM042182.1, read as the reverse complement.
TTTGTGCGACCTGATATGAAATGTATATATATGTACATGTGCATACATATGTTAATTTCTGAACGTTGACAGTCGAAGTATGTATTGTAGTTTATTATACGAAATGGAAGTAGATCATCATTATTATTATTATCACCAACATTATTATTATCACCATCATTATTATCATTACCATTATTATCACTATTACTATTATTATCACTATTATCATTTATCATTATTAACATTATTTTATCACTATAACTACTATTATTACTACTAATTCGTTTCATTAATATTATTTTAGGTTACTTGAATGATAGAAAATAGCTTTAATGAATAAATGATAGTAATATACGTTAAAATCCGAGACGCGACAAATAGAAATGAATTTAAACGTCACTCGTAGAAATGGATTAACGTAACTTAAAAATAAAATAAATAAATAGATAAATAAAAACATACATATATATGTGTGTGTATATACGAACTGAATAAATAAATGAGTTGGTAATAAAGACATCTAGACAAGGTTAAGATACGAAGTATTTACGCAATTTATGAATGAACTTATTTCAGAGTAAATCAGTTTAAGCAAAAAAAAAAAAAAAAAAAAAGCGTAGATAAATAGTAAACAAGAATTGGACATAGCGTATGCGATTTAAATATGAAATTTGCTAGATTTATGCAATAGATAATAATAACAATAATAAAACAATTCAACAATAACAACAAAATGAAGAAATAGATTTTTTAAAAGGAGAAGAAAAAGAAATCATCACTTCCCTTGTTTACTTTTAAAAACGGTAGAAATGTTAAGCACGAAAAAAGACGTCCAATCAGATCGACTGTAGCGTTCCATAATGGGCAGAGGAAGCTTCCCGCTCAACGGTCATCTAGCACATTAACGCGAGAGCACAGAAATACCTGGGCTGGTATCCAGGCGCGTAATAGTCTAAATAACCCCAACTGTCTTGTCGTTATCCTCTGGATAGGAAAAGGCTAAGAGAGAAAACCCTGACAGAAATCACGGCTTGGACTCCGTTAGGCAGTTCAGTGTGTAAAACACTAACTGGCAACTCCTGCAGCCAAACTGACGCCGAATGTAGTGGTTCACCATTCCTTCGGATCACGCCAGCAAGGCAGAGAGGGGGGCTGTCACTTGGGCAACCCAGGGCCTCCATACACCTTGCCCAGGCTTTTTTTTGTGCCCTGGAGGGGAAACTCCTTCTACACTGTGCTGTGGGCACAGCACGGGAAGTCAGCAGTTACCGGTTATAAGTCCTTTCTCGTTTGGCGTAGAGTTGGGCGCCAGGGGCGACCTCCGTCGGTGGGAGAGATGTCTTCATCTCACTGGACAGCTACCGCCCGCCTCAAGCTGGGCTGCCCTCAGCCAATTAGGTGCTGTCCCGCCACAACCTGTCTGCTTCATTGGGTGCATGTAGCTAAGGGATTTATCCTAGCAAGCGGGTTGCAAACATATGCACCAAACAAAACGAACAAAACTAAGACTCTTGCATTACGCCTCGGATGCTGGAATGTTAGGACAATGACACCCGGACAAACTGACAACGATAAAATGGATATAAGAGATGCACGCATAACTGCAATCATTAATAAAGAACTCTTGAAGAGACAAGTTGACATCTCTACTCTTCAAGAAACCCGACTTCTCTCGTCAGGCTCATTGAAAGAAAGAGACTACACCTTTTTCTGACAAGGGAAACCTCCTGGTGAAACCAGAGAGCATGGAGTTGGCTTTGCAGTCAGGAACACTTTACTGGGAGCAATAGTACCACCTACAGGTGGTTCAGAGAGAATTTTGACCCTCCGCCTGAACTCTTCGATAGGACCTGTCCACCTGGTTAGTGTATACGCCCCAACACTTAGCGCCCCTCAAGAAACAAAGGACAAATTTTATGATGAGCTTGAGTTGATTATAAAAAACATCCCCAAACAAGATCAACTTTATCTTCTTGGTGACTTTAATGCAAGTGTTGGTGCTGACCACGACTCCTGGCCATCTTGCATGGGTTATCATGGCATTGGTAGAAGTAATGAAAATGGACATCGTCTCCTTGAGTTCTGCACATACCACAATCTATGCATCACCAACTCATATTTTCAATCCAAACCGCGTCACAAAGTTTCCTGGAGACACCCACGATCAGGCCACTGGCACCAGTTGGACCTGATCATAACACGGCGCTCCAACCTCAAAAGTGTCCTCCAAACCCGTACCTTTCACAGCGCAGACTGTGACTCGGACCACTCCCTCGTCTGCTGTAGAGTGAAACTGCAAATGAAAAATTTCCACAGAGTCAAATTAAATGGACGCCCTCGTGTAGATAGTGCCAAAGCAGCTGACCCAACCAAAGCTGCTGCCTTCCTCTAGAGGAGTCTCTCCACCACCTACCACAGTGTTGCTCTGCCCAGCAATATTGGGATGGCCTACGGACCACCATCCATAACACAGCCCTGGCAGTTTTTGGCAAAAGAGTACGTAGGTCAAATGATTGGTTCGAAGCCAATGACTCTGTATTGACACCAATCTTGGAAGAAAAAATATAGCTTCCATTAATTACAAATCTGTGCCGAATGACAAGACTTTATAAGCCCTTAGAGCTTCAAGGAAGAAGCTACAACGAACTGCACGTCGCTGTGCTAACAGTTACTGGCTACAGCTTTGCAGCAGCATTCAATCATCTGCTGAGTCTGGTAATATTAAAGGCATGTACGACGGCATAAAAAGGCGCTTGGACCATCACATCGCAAAATCGCTCCTCTGAAATCAGCCTCAGGAGAAATCATAAAAGATCGATCTAAACAACTTGATCGCTGGGTAGAACATTACTCTATGCCAGCGACAACACCGTTTCTGATGCAGCCCTACGTCATGTAGAGCAACAGCCAGTAGCAGAAGAGCTAGATAAGGAACCTACAACTGAAGAACTTTACATTGCCCTTGACAGACTAAACTGTGGCAAATCACCTGGAAGCGACGGAATCACAGCTGAAATTCTAAAGTGTGGGAAGCCTGTTCTCCTAGAAAAACTCCACAAGCTCCTCTGCCTATGCTGGAGTGAAGGGGTTATCCCACAAAACATGAGGGATGCCACCATCGTAACACTGTATAAGAACAAGGGAGACAGGAGCGATTGCAATAATTACCGTGGTATTTCTTTACTCAGATTACTCAGACTTCAGATCCTCGCAGAAAAGACTTACCCTGAATCACAAGCCGGTTTCAGAGTAGGAAGGTCCACTACTGACATGATCTTCTCTCTGAGGCAACTTTAGCAGAAATGTAGAGAACAGAAAAGACCACTCTACATAGCATTTATTGACCTCACAAAAGCTTTCGACCTTGTAAGCAGGAGTGGTCTCTTCCAGTTAATAGAAAGAATAGGCTGCCCCCCAAAACTTCATTCTTCAGTCTTTTCACACTGACATGAAAGGCACCATCCAGTTTGATGGGTCCACCTCAGACCCTTTCAGCATTCGTCGTGGTGTCAATCAGGGATGCGTGTTGGCTCCCACTCTGTTTGGGATCTTCTTTTTCCTCCTTCTGCGCCAGGCTTTTGGTAAATCAACAGAAGGAGTCTACCTTCACACAAGGACAGATGGAAATCTGTTAAATCTCAGCCGTCTAAAAGCAAAAACAAAGGTCAAGCAATTTGTCATTCGGGACATGCTATTTGCTGATGATGCAGCAGTGGTAGCACACTCTCAGGAGCAGCTGCAAACATTCATAGACCAGTTCACCCAAGCCTGCAGGAAAATTCTGAATTCAAACCTGGTAAATTCCGCTTAAAAATTGACTTTTTGTCACACCCTGCGGTTTGCATTTAACATAACGCTAATACCCTTTAATCTCCCTCCAGCTATGGGAAAGTGGGGGGCAGACTGGGCTTTTAACCTTGACTATAATACCAGTCTAGGAGAAGGGAAACTATGTATTCAAACCTGATAAATTCCGCTTAATTAATTGACCTTCTGTCACATCATGCTCGTGTGGAGGTTGCTATATATATATATATATATATATATATATATATATATATATTCGTTTTCAATTCCTAGAAAACGCTGTTGGCATTTCACATAGCGCTAATACCCTTGGGAGAGGTATGAATCCATATATTCTCCTTCCAGCTATGGGTTAAATAGTAGGGCAGACTGGGCTCTTCAGCCTTGGGTAGGTAGGAGAGGGATAACTCTGAATTCAAAATTCCTGAGGTCGGTCGTTGATTGGGTTTGTGGCAACCCTTGATGCACCAATTCTTTCCAATCGACTGTACCAAAAAGCGTGGATGGTCCAACACAAGCCTTCACCACTATAAAACAAATCACAGTGATTTGTTCATTGTGTGTATGAACCCTCATACATCGAAAATCGACGGGAGAGTCCATATATATATAATATATATATATATATATATATATATATATATCCGTGAGTCTGCTTCTCAGTTTGTATATATTATATTCATATATATGTTATGTATATATATATATATAGATGTTTACAATATATATTGTTTGGGATTTAGTATAAAGCATAACGTGTGAAATATTGGAATGTTAAGTTTCGTTTTATTTCATACTAGTATTTCGGGGGTGTTATTCCCCGTCATCAGAGCACACACACACACACACATATATATATATATATATATATATATCGTCGTCAGTCGTCGGCCGGCCTAATGTCGGTATGAGCCATACAGCGAGGGAGTCTATCCCCTTTTCACTAGCGCTAGACCAAGGAGATTATTTTTAGCATCTGAGGTGGAGCGCCACACCTACCATCAGCTCCTTACTTTACCGCAAAGATCCCTGTGCTACTCATACGCTGAGTGGGCGAGGACCGGTATCGAACTAGGAACCTTGTGGTTTCTAGCCGAAGCTCTACCGACTGAGCTAACCGGCCCTATATATATATATATATATATATATATATATATATATATATATATATATATATATATATATATATATATATATATATATATATATATATATATATATATATATATATATATATATATATATATATATATATATATATATATATATATATATATATATATATATATATATATATATATATATATATATATATATATATATATATATATATATATATATATATATATATATATATATATATAATGGAGATTGTGTGTTTTTCTGTTTGTAACCGAAACTAATATACTACTCAAGCCACAATTCCCTTAGTTATTTACATCACATTCTCCATATATTTTATTTTTATTTAAACTTCTATTATTAATAAAATTGTTATACATCATTAATACTATTGACCATATCTAGATACTAATAACAGGTAATTGTATTTATATATACAACAAATAGCGGTTTACAGTGTGAACGGAAGGCTAATTTGCATATTGATCTTTAAAATTTGATTTTAATAAATATGTGCTTAGTATTATTGATTTCTAATTGTTTGGTTTTATCTTAATGAATATGAGAAAAAATCTCGGGGATAAATCTTAAATGAAATCGATTAATAAGAAGAAATAACAGTAATATTATCCTTTACTTCCAATTTTAACTAAATAGTTAAATTAGGAAAATTTACCAATGAAAAACGGGAGTAATGAAAGATGATAGAAGAATTCGTTTCAAAGTTGTTCTATTCTTCAATCATACCCCCTCTGTTGTAAATATTTCTATCTGCATTCTTATTTAGTTTCATTAGCCTTTCTAATTTAATATGGTATTTTATTATATTAAAACTTAGATACTTGCACCCGGAGGGTGCATATATTTGCTAGTATATATATATATATATATATACTAGAATGTAATCGTTGACTGAGCCTCGTGGACTTTGTACACGCATGCTAGATTATTATGAAAGATACCAATTGTTTACATGAGACCCTATTATCTTTGGCCTATCCTCCACAGTTCAATCCTTTGTTTGTCCAGAACATTCCAAGCGCTTCCACAAACGTGTCTTTGTTGTCAATGGTTAGTTCAAAATTCTACAAGCCTACCGGCTATTTTACCATTCCTCGATACGATGCACCGCGTCAGATGAAACAGTTCGCAATGGACAAAGTTGACCCTCGAGTTGGCAGTGAGGAGAGAATTTGCTTTAAAAGCAAATATACACTCTCTGAAGGAACGGCGTGTATTGGTTATTGTAGTTGTTGTAATGGAAGATTACACACCCGCTCTCACTCATGTGGTCTGACTCAATAGATAGTGAGCACGGCATTATGCTGAACTGGCTTCGAGGATTAGTAACGTACCTCACTTTTCCTTGTCTGTCTTATTGTATCTCTCAGTAATAAAATACTTAAATCTACGAACGTGTTGACTGGTCCTTCCACTCGACTACAGCATTGTCTGATTGTATCTCATTTAAGGACACAAGAGAATTAAAGTCAAACAAGCAGTATGTAAAATTGTTGTAATGGAATATTCCACACACACACACACTCTCTCTCTCTCTCTCTCTCTCTCTCTCTCTCTCTCTCTCTCTCTCTCTCTCTCTCTCTCTCTCTCTCTCTCATGTGGCTGACTATATATATAGTGAGAACGGCATTATGCTGGACTGGAATCAAGGATTAGTAGCGTACTTCACTATTCCTTGTCTGTCTTATTGTATCTCTCTGCAATAAAACACTCTTAAATCTATGAACGAGTTGACTGGTCCTCTCACTCGACTACAACCTTGTCTGATTGTATCTCTTTTAAGGACACAAGAGAATCAAAGTCAAACGAGCAGTATGTAAAATTGTTGTAATGGAATATTCCCCACACTCTCTCACCCATGTGGTCTAACTATATAATTATCGTGAGCACGGCATTATGCTGGGCTGGCTTCGAGAATTAGTAGCGTACCTCACTATTCCTTGTATGTCTTATTGTATCTCTCTGCAATAAAATACTCTCTCATCCACGTGGTATTACTATATATAGATAGTGAGCACGGCATTATGCTGTGCTGGATTCGAGGATTAGTAGCGTACCTCACTATTCCTTGTCTGTTTATTGAATCTTTCTGAAATAAAACACTCTATCTTAAATCTACGAACGAGTTGACTTAAGAGAATCAAAGTCGCACGAACTGGACGCAAAATTGTTGTAATGGAATATTCCACATACTCTTTTGCCCATGTAGTCTGACTATATATATATAGTGAACATGGCATTATGCTGGGCTGGATTCGAGGATTAGTAGCCTACCTCACTATTCCTGGTCTGTCTAATTGTATCTCTCTGCAATAAAACACTCTATCTTTAATCTACTACATCCTTGTCTTATTGTATCCCTTTTAAGGATACAACAGTAGTGGGATAATGGATTACGAAGCTAGTGGGGGATTCAATGAATAAAATTGCACAAATTTTAATGAACTTTTATGATTTGTTATTTTTGTTTAAATACAGTTATTTTTGTTGTTATATAAGGGATGTCTTTTCTAAATCTGAAATCTCTCCTCAAATACTGTCCGCACACATACAGACTATATATATATATATATATATATATATATATATATATATATATATATATATATAAGTAAAGAAATAACAAAAGACTTAGAGATTTAGCCTTATAGTCTATTTCAGGGAGCTTAGACAAGTGTCTAACCATTCTGTGGGAGAGTTAGACACTTTATCTAAGCTCCCTGAAATAGACTATAAGGCTAAATCTCTAAGTCTTTTGTTATTTATTTACTCATATATTTGCTCTGTGACTCTAACATTAAGAGGACACATTGAGCTCTCAAACTGCGACAGGTTTTTTTAAATAAAACTCTTGTGTCGTAAGGAAGATTTCTTCTCTGGACTTTTGGATTATATATATATATATATATATATATATATATATTATATATATATATATATATATATGCGTGTGTGTGTGTGTGTGTGTGTGTGTGTGTGTGTGTTGGCTGTCAACTCATGCTCGAGTAAGACCATCTTCTGTTCTTTTTTTTTTTTTCTTTTTTTTTATTAGTAAGCCCCCGATACGGTCCAAGAACGAAGATGACTTTTCAGTCCACTGTGATTCGTGAAGGATCTAGTACATAGTAAACATACTTGAGTGCCAGTAGCATTTGACACTATATCCTTGTGTTTTCGCAGATGACTCTTCAGGCCAGCCCTGGAGAGACATACTCTTTCACATAAACTTCATGCCGGGACTTTGGATGTTGCTGGACTGAAAATAACCCTTTCTAATACCCCACTTCAATTTTTGGTGTTTAATGCAGTTATTTCCCAAACCGGTATATATATATATATATATATATATATATATATATATATATATATATACAGAGTGATGTCAAGAAAAAGGTAAAACATTTACTGATCAAACATATTTTTTCTATACAAATAAAACATTGTCCATTGTATTGTATTAATACTGTGAAGTTCGATCTTTGAAAAACATTCTCGACCACAGATGCGGCATTTGAAAGCTGTCCCTGAAGATGTTGATGTGCCGGTGCTTTGTTGCTTTCTTCTAGACCTCTTAGCTTCATGGTGTTGCATCAGGGTGACATCTGACATAAACAGTCCTCTACAGAGATTCTGCCGCCACCAAGGGCGGTCCTGAGCCAAATTTTCCCTGCTGGAAGGGGCAATGCCAAAGCACCTGAGATCAATCTTGCAGACATTTGAATCGCAGCTGGGGGCGACTAATCTGTCTTTTACCAGGCGTATGCTCTGCATAAAGAATGTCTTTCGGGATTCGTCCATCATCCATCCGACGTACATGACCCAGTCATCGGAGACGACGTTGCCTCAGTATCATGTCTTCACCTAAACAATGGACCATTCCGTTTTTATTTTAATTAAAGAAAGAGAAGAAAAAGACATGCTATATAGAAAAATATAATAAGAAAGCAAGAAATAGAGTTGGGGAAATATAAATATAAATATATTTGAGGAAAATCCTGACTGGGTACATCAACGTAAATTGGAAAAATACGAAGATCTACGAGAACAATGCGTCAGAAACGGATGGATAACGGATGTATTTCCTATCGAAGTCGGATGCCGGGGATTTATTTCTAACTCAACCTTGTCTATACTTGGACTTTTTCCATCAGACAAGAGGAAATACATAAAAAAAGATCCAGGATAAAGCTCTAACCGCATCAGCGTGGATATGGAAATCCTACAACGTGACATCAAACCGATAAAGTCTGGTGGCATTGTGAGATACTGCTGGGGCGCTCCAGGTTAGTTGTAATGATGCTTCGGCCCCGAAACCATGCCTGAACCCACAGTCATCATCTGATGAAGGTTTTGTTGGTTGCAATGCTACTATGTAAACAGCAGTCATTGTATGAAGATTATTAAAGAGAGGGGTGAAAGAAAAAAGAGTGAGAGAGAGTTAATTCAGATTATTCTACTTCTTACATATTGAAATATTTTGGCAATTGCGTCTAGTCCCTATTCTGGAACCTCTGGGGATTGTTGAATATCCCTTTATCACCATTACTCCCAGGTCCACCCTGACACAGAATGGTGGTAACTGTTACGGTCCCATCTATAAATAGAAATTAGTTTTAAAAAAGTGTTAAAAAATTGAGTTAAACCAAATCTAAATACCCAACAAGAATAAATAAGACAAAAACATCTTCGGCATAAAATAACCCAACAATGGTTGACATGCCGTAAAATCCAACCAACTAAGCAACCTAGATCCTTTCAATGATAATATGGTTTTCTTTTCATATTTTTTCTTTTGGTTTCCGTTTCATATCTTAACTTGTGATCTCTGCTGGGGCAACGTCGTCTCCGATGGCTGGGTCATGTACATCGGATGGTTGATGGATGAATCCCGAAAGACATTATTTATGCAGAGCAACACCATTAACCTAAGGGGCCCAGAAGAAAGCAGCGACAAAAAACAACCGGAACATATCAAACGTTGTAATAATTAAATCATCATACTGTTGGATATCCACAGATCCTGCTAGTGCAAGTTATAAGAAGTACTAAAATACTAAATTGACGAAAATAACAACACGAGTTATTTCCCTTTATTAGTTATGTAAATATATAGGAATAAAAGCATTATCAACGTGATCACACTAAAGTTGAAAAATTGGACTGAAAATTCGATTGTTCTCTAAGATAATTTCAACTGTATTGCCCTAACAAAAATCTCGCTATGATGTTCTGTTGTTTCTATGTTACCGTATCATTCAAGCAAAAGTCGTAATTTCAAAATATTAGACACGGCCAAAATATTGACACATTTGCATTTTAAAAACGAATTTGAATTAATTAAATCGATTATTTAAAGTCAAAGTCGAAAAGTAGTAACATAATGAGCATCAGTAAAAAAAGCAAAATAAAATTACGCATGTAATTTATTTTTAATACATTCTAAACTATTTTTCCGGTTAATTTTGCTTACATCTATCGTAAACATGGCCATAGGAAATACTGCCTAAGATTACGTAAAATAAACAATGAAAATTTCATTAAAATCGGATAATTCCCTGATATTTGGTAATTTTTTTTCAATCGAGGTGGGGGTATATTTATTTTGTAAAATACAGATTTTACGGCAACTTTGGCAGTGCCTTAATAATATAGATGTTCTAGCATCGAACAATTATGGGTTACCATTTAATTCTTCCTACTTTTGATGTAGATGTAATTTCTCCTTTTTTAAAAAGATCTTGACGGGATCTTGTAATTAATATTCTAATTTGAAAATCTTTTTGGATTCAGTGTTTTATGCAAGACAACTTCACTACTGGACGAGCTACGGTAAAGTGATTGTGTTTGTGTCTGTGTGTGCGATGGTAATTTTATTGTTCATTGTCCTCGTCATCCGACACATCCAAACAGATTGTTTGCCACTAGCAGTAACCTCTTTTACTATTCGGTCCAGTCAATATTTCCTTCCTTCCTTCCTTCCAAACTTCATTCATTTTCATTCTCTTTTTTTTCTTTATTTCATTTCTTCTCTACTTCCTTCCTTCTTTCCTTCCTTCCGTCCTTTCTTCATTTATTCATTTTCATTCTCTCTCTTTTCTACTTCATACCTCTATTTCCTTCTTACTGTCAATTATTTCTTCCTTCCAATCTTCATTCATTTTCATTCTCTTTTTCATTTCTTCTCTACTTCCTTCCTTCCTTCTTTCATTCATTTTCATTCTCTTTTTTCTTTACTTCATTTCCTCTCTACTTCCTTCCTTCCTTCCATCTTTCTTTCTTTCCTTCCTTCATTCATTTTCATTCTCTCTCTTTTCTACTTCATTCCTCTATTTCCTTCTTACTGTCAATTATTCCTTCCTTCCTTGCAAACATCATTCATTTTCGTTCTCTTTTTTCTTTATTCTATTTCTTCTCTACTTCCTTCTTTCCTTCCTTCCTTCATTCATTCATTCATTTTCATTCTCTCTCTTTTCTACTTCAGTCCTCTATTTCATTCTTTCCGCCTTTTCTATCCTGTCAATTATTTCTTCGTTCTATCGTTCATTCATTTTCATTCCTTTCCTCCTCTGCTTCAATGCTTCTATACTTCCTTCTTACGCGCATTTTCTCTCTTATATTTTTATTCTTCCTTCTATAATTTATCATCTCTCTTCCTTCTTTCCTTCCTTTCTTCCTTTCTTTCTATCTATTTCCTTTTTTTTCTTTCTTTCTTTCTTCCTATTTATATCCCTTTCTTCTTTCCTTTCTTTCTTTCTTTCTTTCTTTCTCTCTTTTTTCTTTCTTTCTTTCTTTCTTCCTATTTATTTTCCTTCCTTCCTTTCTTCCTGTTTATTTTTCTTTTCTTCTTTCCTTTATTTCTTCATTCTTTCCTTCCTCCCTTTCTTTCTTTCTATTCATTTTTCTTTCTTTCTTCCTATTTATTCCCCCTTTCTGCTTTCCTCTCTTTCTTTCTTTCTTTCTTTCTTTCTTCCAATTTATTTTCCTTCCTTCCTTCATTTATTCTTGCCTGATGTCCTTACTTATCTACGTCATTCATTCTTGCTTTCCTTCTTGCCTTCCTTTCTTCTCTTCCTTCTTTTTATATATTTTTTTTCTTTCTCGCCTTTTTTTCTTTCTTTCCTTCCTGTCTTTTTACTTCCTTCCGTTTCACCTTCTTCCATCATTCTGTCATTCCTTTTTTACTTTCTTCATTCCGTCTCACTTTTCTTTCTTTCTTTCTTCTTTCTTTTCTTTCTTATTTCCTTCTTTCCTTCTTTTATTTATCATTTTCTGATTTCCTTGCTTCTTTTCGTCATTCATTCTCGCTTTCCGCTTTTTCTTCATATTTTTCATAATCCATTATTCTCTTTTTCCTTTTCTACTTCCTTCTTTTTATTCTCCCTTCTTTCCTTCCTAATTCCCTTATTTCCTTCTTTCTCGTCTTCATTCCATCATTCGCAGTTTTCTTTCTTCACTTCTATTATTGTTTTCCTTTCTTCTCTACTTGCTTCTTTCTTGTCTTCCTTCTTTCTTTCCTTCTCTACTTCCTTCCTTATCGCCTCCCTTCCATCCTTTATTCTATTCTTCTCATCACTTTCCTTCCTTCATCCATTCTTTTATTCTTGACTCATTTTCCTTTCCTCTTCTTCCTTCCTTTCTTTCTTTCTTTCTTTCTTTCTTTCTTCTTTCCTTTCTTGTCTTCCTTCTTTCTTTCCTTCTCTACTTCCTTCCTTATCGCCTCCCTTCCATCCTTTATTCTATCCTTCTCATCACTTTCCTTCCTTCATCCATTCTTTTATCTTGACTCATTTCCTTCCTTTTCTCCTCTTCCTTTCTTTTCTTTCTTTCTTCTTTCTTCCTTTCTTCTTCCTTCTTGTCTTCCTTCTTTCTTTCCTTCTCTACTTCCTTCCTTATCGCCTCCCTTCCATCCTTTATTCTATCCTTCTCATCACTTTCCTTCCTCATCCATTCTTATTCTTGACTCATTTCCTTCCTTTCTCCTTTCTTCCTTTCTTTCTTTCTCTTTTTCTTTCTTCTTCTTCTTTCCTTCTTGTCTTCTTCTCTTTCCTCTTCTACTTCCTTCCTTATCGCCTCCCTTCCATCCTTTATTTCTATTCTTCTCATCACTTTCTTCCTTCATCCATTCTTTATTATTGACTCATTTCCTTACTTCTTTCCTTTCTTCTTTCCCACCTTACTTCTTCATTTCCTTTTTCTTTTCCTTCGTTCTCTACTTTTTTCCTTCTCTCCTTTCTCCTCTCCTTCTTTTTATCATTTTCTTATCACCGTCCTTCCTTTCTTTCTTTCTTTCTTTCTTTTTTTCTTTTTTTTTTTCGTTTCTTCCTATTTAGTTTTCCCTTTTTTTTTCTTTCTTTTCTTTCTTCTTTCTTCTATTTACTTTCCTTCGTTTCTTTCTTTTTTTACTTTTTTCTCCTTTCGTTTCCTTCCTTCGTTCGTTCCTTTTCTTTCTTTCTTTCTTAATTTCTTTATTCCATTTCTTTCTTCCTTCTTTTTCTTCTTTTCTTTCTTGTTCAGGTGATTCACTTTTTGCTTCCGTTCTTTTTGCTTTCCCACCTGATTTCATTGTGATCTTGCAATTTATCGACTATCTTCTCTGCTGTAAACTATATAGTCACAATGATTGTGTATATGTCTCGTCGACTCCAGCAGTTAGGTTTCGAGTTCAAACAAAGATGCAAAGACTTCAAGTATTGCTTTACAAAAAATGTATGCCCTCTTTAATTGGATTATTGGCGTAACATCTTCATACAACCCATATTTAGTATTGTTGGATTTTTTTAGATATAAGGTGTGCTCTAATTCTCCACCTGGATTTATAGACTAGCCAAGGTCTCGTGGTTTACTCCTCCAGCTAATCAACAAGCCATACTGCGTAACTGATACATTACTTAAACACTGATACTTGCCACAGTTCACTTGCAATCATTGAGGGGGAACTTACGACCATTGACGAAGGAACTGAGGACTCTTTACCAGAAGAACCAAAGGATTTATTATCGGAGGACTCTTTACCAAGGATCCAATTCCACTAGACAATCGCTCTTGCTTGAAGGCAAAATGATGGCCCATAAAAACTTAACAAGTATCGATTTGGTTTGTTTTTGGTTCTTTGATTTATGATATATCAACTTTTCAGGGTTATTTAATGCCAAAGCTATCCTTGTTGAAGAACATTTGTAAGTAAAAGTAAGTAAAGTCGTTGGGGTGGCCTAAAGTCAGTATCAACCAGACAGCAAGGGAGTCTATACTCTTTTCACTAGCGCTAGACTAAGGAGATTGTTTTTAGCGTCTGGGGTTGGGCGCCACACCTACCATCAGCTCGTCATGTTATCGCACAGATCCTGGTTATACTTATAGTTGGCGATGGTTGTTATCAAACCAGGAACGCTGTGGTTCCCAGGCGGACCCTCTACCGACTGAACTAACCCGGCTCTATTCCATATTCTTCAACATAGTTCCCCTTGATATTAATGTACTTGATCAAACGATACTTAAGCATTGCAATTCCATCACAGAAGATTGTGGCATTAAATAAATTAACTGCTCGATTACGTGTGTAAGAGCTACAATAATAAAAATCGAAACCAAAAACTCAAACGTGCAGACAGGAACGAATGAAAGCAAAAAATTAAAGACTTGGAATCAGCAGAATCTTGACCTTCATCAAGATAAGCAGATAAAAGGAAAAACAGGGTGACAGGTGTCAAGGTGGGATATGAAGGATGCATGCTGAAACACATAATCCCAACAACGTCAAGATACACGCACTAATTCACCAAAAAACGCGGGAAAATAAGAAGATTCCGACCACTAAGAACAAAAATACATACATATATAAATGAATTGACATTTACTTTATTTTTTAACAGGTGCGTTGTCTTAAAGAAGGGTAGCTAACATGTTGCCTGGAAACCAATGGTAACAATGACACCTTAAACAATAGTATATCCTCCAAGAACCCCTCCATAGTACATGCGACCTCATCATTTTTTCCAAAATGGTGATCAAGTAGGGGTGGGAGGAACCGATGGAGAAGGAAGAAGTCAATTGGAGCAAAAGCTGATGAGTAAGGGGTTTCAGGTAGCAATGCAACGCCCAAATTGGCTGCTTCAGCTACTCCAAACTTATCAGTGTGAACGGGCGTGTTATCCTGGAGCAAGAGCACATCTGCCCTCAGCTTCACTCTGTGTTTCAACTTAATTGCTTTCATCAGTTTTTCTTAATTCTGATGCATAGCACTGTCCATCAATAGTTTGGTTTTCCTTTTCCAGATAGTATATCAGGATTATGCATTCATAATAAAACTAAAAAGCAATCACTTTATCAACAGACCCTAACTGCCTGTGTCACAATTTATGAGCAGTTATAAATTGTGAACGTACCTGTAGTTAGAATTTAAAAAATTCGTTAGATTTTAAAGCGGAGGTGGGTAATTTCCATACTCGTTTGGGATTATGAGTGACGTTAGTTGACCCAGAAAGTGCGCGATTGGACGCGTGTGAATAAGTTTTTAGTTAGAGCAGTTTCGACCCGACTTTTTCAAGGAGGTGCAGACGCAATTGTCAGCTCCCGGGGTCAATCTGTACTACGGTCCTGATGGTTTCATTTGGGTGTAATTGGGTGTCATACTTTTCTTTTTTGCTCAGTCAGTAGTACATCGCAAAAGGAACATCGGACGCTAACCTTGAATTCAAACGTGGTTTCGGAGCTAAAACGTTTGATTCGGAGGATAACATCTGATGATGAATTATTTTAAGGCACTTAAAAAAATAAAACAGTTAAAGAAGACCCGAGGCTTGAACATTGTGTCTATACATACCACAACAAGGATGAAGACAACAGTCCGAAATATCAAAAATTTATACATTGTTATTCGTTCTTGATAGGTTTTATTTTTTAATTTCAGCCTTTTAAACATGTTTTTTTTAAACTCATTTTTTTCTATTTAACCGATAGATGGGATCCTAACAGGTACTACCACTCCGGATCAGAGTAGAAGCTGGGAGTAATGGCGTCAAAAAAGTACTCCATATTCCAGAGTACCAAAATTGGGTTCAGCATTAGATTCAGTTTAACATCATACCCAGCGACATTAAGACCCTCAGCCACCGCATTCTAGCACATATATAATAAAAAGCGCGTGGTGTAATGGTTAAAGTCATAGGAAATGGACTCGTCGCCCCGAGTTCAAATCCTGGACGTGGTAATTGCATTTCACTTGGGAAAGGTATGAATTCTACTCTCCCGCTAGCTATGGGTAAATAGTAGGGCAGACTGGGTTCTGGGTTTGATACTGGTCCTCACCAACACAGTGCATGAGGAGCACAGCGTCAATCAATGTGCGGTAAAGTGGGGAGCTTCAGCTAGGTGCGGTGCTCCACCTTAAACACAAAAACAATCTCCCCAGTCTAGCGCATGTGATAAAGGATAGACTCCCTCGCTGTCTGGCTGACACCAACAATAGACCACTCTGCCAACTTAACTATTAATACACATTGAGTTAGTGAAAATTACTTCTACCAGATTATAAATTGGGGAACTGATGGTAGGTATGGCGCTCCACCTCAGACACCAAAAACAATCTCCCCTTAGACAGGGATAGACTGCTCAATGTCTTGCTGTAGTTTTTGTCATTTTAGATTTGACATACACCTGCACAGATATAAAGACAGAAATATGAATAGATTTTTTTTCTTAGTTTAGTTGTAGGTGATTCATAAACAAAATGTTTTAGCTAACACTTCTCTCTTCTTCTATATATTATATATATATATTATATATATATATATATATATAATAATATATATATTCTAGACAAGTATCGATTTGGTTTGTTTTTGGTTCTTTGATTTATAATATATCAACCTTTCAGGTTTATTTAATGCCAAAGTTATCATTGTGAAGAACATTTGTAAGTAAAAGTAAGTAAAGTCGTCGGGGTGGCCTAAGTCAGTATAGCCAGACAGCAAGGAGTTCTATGCTATATATATATATATATATATATATTGTGTGTGTGGTGTGTGTGTGTGCGTGTGTGCGTGTGTGTGTGTGTATCGCACTCTGGTTCAATCCATCCTCTCTCTCTCTCTCTCTCTCTATCTATCTATCTCTATCTCTCTCCCTCTCTCTATTTCCTATATCGCCAAGTCTGTTCAAATTCAATCCCCCCCCCCTCCCCTCTCTCTCTGC
>CM042182.1:30831417-30844123 GCA_023376005.1 Doryteuthis pealeii | reverse complement strand
AGAGAAGAGATTCTATCTATGGGAAATGAATTAGTTTTAAAAATGTGTTCAAAATTGAGTTAACAAATAAATACAACAAGAAAAATAAGACAAACACATCTTCGGCATAAAATAACCCAACAATGGTTGACATGCCGTAAAATCCAACCAGCTAAGCAACCTAGATCCTTTCAATGATGATACGGTTTTCTTTTCATATTTTTTCTTTTTGTGTTCTTTTCATATCTTAACTTGTGTTCTCTGCTGGGGCAACGTCGTCTCCGATGGCTGGGTCATGTACGTCGGATGGTTGATGGATGAATCCCGAAAGACATTCTTTATGCAGAGCAACACCATTAACCTAAGGAGCCCAGAAGAAAACAGCGGCAACAAACAACCGGAACATATCAAACGTTGTAATAATTAAATCATCATACTGTTGGATATCTCTAGATCCTGCTAGTGCAAGTTATAAGAAGTACTAAAATACTAAATTTACGAAAATAACAACACGAGTTATTTCCCTTTATTAGTTATGTAAATATATAGGAATGAAAGCATTATCAAGGTGATCACACTAAAGTTGAAAAATTGGACTGAAAATTCCATTATTCTCTAAGATCATTTCAACTTTATTGCCCTAACAAAAATCTCGCTATGATGTTCTGTTGTTTCTATGTTACCGTATCATACAAGCAAAAGTCGGAATTTAAAAATATCAGACACGGCCAAAATATTGACACGTTTTCATTTTAAAAACGAATTTGAATTAATTAAATCGATTATTTAAAGTCAAAGTCGAAAAGTAGTAACATAATGAGCATCAGTAAAAAAGCAAAATAAAATTACACATGTAATTTATTTTTAATACATTCTAAACTATTTTTCCGGTCAATTTTGCTTACATCTATCGTAAACATGGCCATAGGAAATACTCCCTAAGATTACGTAAAATAAACACTGAAAATTTCATTAAAATCGGATAATTCCCTGATATTTGGTAATTTTTTTTCAATCGAGGTGGGGGTATATTTATTTTGTAAAATACGGATTCTACGGCAACTTTGGTAGTGCCTTAATAATATAGATGTTCTAGGATCGCACAATTATGGGTTACCATTTCATTCTTCCTACTTTTGATGTAGATGTAATTTCTCCTTTTTTAAAAAGATTTTGACGGGATCTTGCAATTAATATTCTAATTTGAAAATCTTTTTGGATTCAGTGTTTTATGCAAGACAACTTCACTACTGGACGAGCTACGGTAAAGTGATTGTGTTTGTGTCTGTGTGTGCGATAGTAATTTTATTGTTCATTGTCCTCGTCATCCGACACATCCAAAGAGATTGTTTGCCACTAGCAGTAACCTCTTTTACTATTCGGTCCAGTCAATATTTCCTTCCTTCCTTCCTTCCAAACTTCATTCATTTTCATTCTCTTTTTTCTTTATTTCATTTCTTCTCTACTTCCTTCTTTCCTTCCTTTATTCCTTCCTTCATTCATTTTCATTCTCTCTCTTTTCTACTCCCTCTATTTCCTTCTTACTGTCAAGTATTTCTTCCTTCCAATCTTCATTCATTTTCATTCTCTTTTTCTTTATTTCATTTCTTCTCTACTTCCTTCCTTCCTTCTTTCATTCATTCATTTTCATTCTCTTTTTTCTTTACTTCATTTCTTCTCTACTTCCTTCCTTCCTTCCTTCCTTCCTTCTTCCTTCTTTCTTTCTTTCCTTCCTTCATTCATTTTCATTCTCTCTCTTTTCTACTTCATTCCTCTATTTCCTTCTTACTGTCAATTATTCCTTCCTTCCTTCCAAACTTCATTCATTTTCATTTTCTTTTTTCTTTATTTCATTTCTTCTCTACTTCCTTCTTTCCTTCCTTCCTTCATTCATTCATTTTCATTCTCTCTCTTCTCTACTTCATTCCTTTACTTCCTTCTTACTCGCCTTTTCTATCCTGTCAATTATTTATTCGTTCTATCGTTCATTCATTTTCATTCCTTTCCTTCTCTGCTTCATTCCTTCTATACTTCCTTCTTACGTGCATTTTCTCTCATATATTTTTTATTCTTCCTTCTATAATTTATCATCTTTCTTCCTTCTTTCCTTCCTTCCTTTCTATCTTCCTTTCTTTCTTCCTTTCTTTCTTCCTTTCTTTCTATTTATTTTCCTTTCTTTCTTTCTTTCTTTCTTTCTTTCTATATATTTCCAATTTCTTTCTTTCCTCTCTTTCTTTTCTTTCTCTTTTTTTCTTTCTTTCTATTTATTTTCCTTCCTTCCTTTCTTTCTGTTTATTTTTTTCTTCTTTAACTTTATTTCTCTTCCTTCTTTTTCTTCCTTTCTCTTTCTTTTTCTTTCTTTCTTCTTTCTTTCTTTCTTTCTTTCTTTCTTCTATCTATTTCCCTTTCTTCTTTACTTTCTTTCTTTCTTCCTTTTTATTTTCCCTCCTTCGTTCCTTCCTTTCTTCGTTCCTTCCTTTCTTCGTTCCTTCCTTTCTTCCTGTTTATTTTCTATTCTTTCCTTTCTTTTTTCTTATTTCCTTCTTTTTTTTTCTTTCTTTCTTCCTATTTATTTTTCTTTCCTTCATTTATTCTTGCCTGATTCCCTTTCTTCTCTAGGTCATTCATGTTCCTTCTTCCCTTCCTTCTTTCCTTCCTACTTTTTATACTTTTTTCTTTCTCGCCTTTTTTCTTTCTTTCCTTCCTGTCTTTTCTTCTTCCTTCCGTTTCGCTCTTTCCATCATTCTGTCATTTTTCCTTTTTTAAGTTTTTATCGCCTCCTTTCTTCATTCCCGTCTCATCACTTTTCTTTCTTTCTTCTTCTTTCTTTTTTCTTTCTTTTTTCCCTTCTTTCCTTCTTTCTTCTTATTTATCATTTTCTGATTTTCCTTGCTTCTTTTCGTCATTCATTCTCACGCTTTCCGCCGCGCTTTTTTTTCAAATTTTTCATAATCCGTTATTCTCTTTTTTCCCCTTTCTACTTTTCCTTCTTTTTATTCTCCTTCTTCTTTTCCTTCCTAATTCCTTTACCTTCTTCTTTCTCGCCTTCATTCCATCATTTTCGTAGTTTTTCTTTCTTTCACTTTCTATTATTCTTTTTTTCCTTTCCTCTCTACTTGCTTCTTTCTCGTCTTCCTTCTTTTTTACTTCTCTACTCCCTTCCTTATCGAATCGTTCTTCATACTTACTTCTGATATTTTCCGTTCCTTCCATTCATTATTTTATTTCTTGACTTTTTCCTTCCTTCTTTCTTCTTCTTTTTTCTCTCCTCTTCTTCTCTTCTTCTTCTCTTTCCTGTTCTTTTCTTACTTCTTTCTTTCATTCTCTTCTACTTCCTTCCTTATTGCTTTCCCTTCCATCTTTCTTATATCCTTCTTATCACACTTCCTTCCTTCCTTCTCTTTTTATTTCTTGATCATTTCCTTCCGTACTTCTTTTCTTTCTTCCTCTTCTTGCCTTACTTCTTCCTTTCCTTTTTATTTTTCTTCCTTCTCTACCTTCTTTCCTTCTCTCCTTTTCCTCTCCTTTTTTTTATCATTTTCTTATCACCGTCCTTCATTCATTCCTTCCTTTCTTTCTTTCTTTCATTTTTTTCTTTTTTTTCTTTCTTCCTATTTAGTTTCCTTTATTTCTTTCTTTATTCTTATTTCCTTTCCTTGCTTCCTTCCTTTCTTTTTTACTTCTTCCTTCTTTTTTTTGCTTTCCCACCTGATATTATTGTGATCTGGCAATCTATCGACTATCTTCTCTGTATATAGTCGCAATGATTGGATGTATGTCTCGTCGACTCCAGCGGTTAGGTTTCGAGTCCAAACAAAGTATTGCTTTTCAAACCATGTATGTTCTCTTTAATTGGCGCATCTTTTTTAGATATAATATTCTCCACCTGAATTTATAGACAATCTAGGTCATGTGGTTTACTCCTCCAGCCAATCAATAAGCCATACTGCTCAAGCCATAAAGGATTTATTATCGGAGGACTCTTTACCAAGGATCCAATTCCACTAGACAATCGCACTTGCTTGAAGACAAAATGATGGCCCATAAAAACTTAACAAGTATCGATTTGGTTTGTTTTTGGTTCTGTTTCCCAGCAGGGAAAATTTGGCTTAGGACCGCCTTGGTGGTGACAGAATCTCTGTAGAGGACTGTTTATGTCAGATGTCACCCTGATGCAACACCATAATATATCAACCTTTCAGGGTTATTTAATGCCAAAGCTATCGTTGTTGAAGAACATTTGTAAGTAAAAGTAAGTAAAGTCATCGGGGTGACCTAAAGTCAGTATCAACCAGACAGCAAGGGAGTCTATACTCTTGTCACTAGCGCTAGACTAAGGAGATTGTTTTTAGCGTCTGAGGTTGGCGCCATACCAACCATCAGCTCGTCACGTTAATCGCACAGATCCATCGATGGTTGGTATCGAACCAGGAACCCTGTGGTTCCCAGGCGGACCCTCTACCGACTGAGCTAAACCGGCTCTATTCCATATTATTCAATATAGTTCCCCTTGATATTAATGTACTTGATCAAACGATACTTAAGCATTGCAATTCCATCACAGAAGATTGTGGCATCTTAGTCCTCCAAGAACCCCTCCATAGTACATGTGACCTCATCATTTTTTTCCAAAATGGTGATCAAGTAGGCGTGGGAGGAATCGGTGGAGAAGGAAGAAGTGAATTGGAGCAAAAGCTGATGAGTAAGGGGTTTCAGGTAGCAATGCAACGCCAAAATTGGCTGCTTCAGCTACTCCAAACTTATCAGTGTGAACGGGCGTGTTATCCTGGAGCAAAAGCACATCTGCCCTCAGCTTCACTCTGTGTTTCAACTTAATTGCTTTCATCAGTTTTCTTAATTCTGATGCATAGCACTGTCCATCAATAGTTTGGTTTTCCTTTTCCAGATAGTATATCAGGATTATGCATTCATAATAAAACTAAAAAGCAATCACTTTATCAACAGACCCTAACTGCCTGTCACAATTTATGAGCAGTTATAAATTGTGAACGTACCTGTAGTTAGAATTTTAAATAAAGTTCGTTAGATTTTAAAGCGGAGGTGGGTAATTTTCCATACTCGTTTGGGATTATGAGTGACGTTTAGTTGATCCCAGAAAGTGCGCGATTGGACGCGTGTGAATAAGTTTTTAGTTAGAGCAGTTTCGACCCGACTTTCAAGGAGTGCAGACGCAATTGTCAGCTCCCGGGGTCAATCTGTACTACGTCCTGATGGTTTCATTTGGGTGTAATTGGGTGTCATACTTTTCTTTTTTGCTCAGTCAGTAGTACATCCGCAAAGGAACATCGGACGCTAACCTTGAATTCAAACGTGGTTTCGGAGCTAAAACGTTTGAATTCGAGGATAACGTCTGATGATGAATTATTTTAAGGCACTTAAAAATAAAACAGTTAAAGAAGACCCGAGGCTTGAACATTGTGTCTATACATACCACAACAAGGATGAAGACAACAGTCCGAAATATCAAAATTATACATTGTTTTATTCGTTCTTGATAGGTTTTATTTTTTAATTCAGCCTTTTAAACATGTTTTTTTAAACTCATTTTTTCTATTTAACCGATAGATGGGATCCTAACAGGTACTACCACTCCGGATCAGAGTAGAGCTGGGAGTAATGGCGTCAAAAAAGTACTCCATATTCCCAGAGTACCAAAATTGGGTTCACCATTAGATTCAGTTTAACATCATACCCAGGACATTAAGACCCTCAGCCACCGCATTCTAGCACATATATAATAAAAAGCGCGTGGTGTAATGGTTAAAGTCATAGGAAATGGACTTGTCGCCCCGAGTTCAAATCCTGGACGTGGTAATTGCATTTCACTTGGGAAAGGTATGAATTCTACTCTCCCGCTAGCTATGGGTAAATAGTAGGGCAGACTGGGTTCTGGGTTTGATACTGGTCCTCACCAACACAGTGCATGAGTAACACAGCTTCAATCAATGTGCGGTAAAGTGGGGAGCTTCTGCTAGGTGCGGTGCTCCACCTTAAACACAAAAACAATCTCCCCAGTCTAGCGCATGTGAAAAAGGATAGACTCCCTCGCTGTCTGGCTGACACCAACAATAGACCACTCTGCCAACTTAATTATTAATACACATTGAGTTAGTGAAAATTACTTCTACCAGATTATAAATTGGGGAACTGATGGTAGGTATGGCGCTCCACCTCAGACACAAAAACAATCTCCCCTTAGACAGGGATAGACTGCCTCAATGTCTTGCTGTAGTTTTGTTCATTTTAGATTTGTCATACACCTGCACAGATATAAAGACAGAAATCTAAATTAGTTTTTTTTTCTAGTTCTAGTGTTGTAGGTTGCCATAACAAAAGTGTTTAGCTAACTCTCTCTCTCTCTTCTCTCTCTCTCTCTCTCTCTCTCTCTCTCTCTCTCATATATATATATATATATATATATTATATATATATATATATATATATTCTAGACAAGTATCGATTTGGTTTGTTTTTGGTTCTTTGATTTATAATATATCAACCTTTCAGGTTTATTTAATGCCAAAGTTATCATTGTTGAAGAACATTTGTAAGTAAAAGTAAGTAAAGTCGTCGGGGTGGCCTAAAGTCAGTATCGGCCAGACAGCAAGAGAGTCTATGCTATATATATATATATATATATATATAATGTGTGTGTGTGTGTGTGTGTGTGCGTGTGTGTGTGTGTTACTTTGTTCAAATCTCCTCTCTCTCTCTCTCTCCCTCTCTCTATTTCCATATATCGCAGTCTGTTCAAATTCCAAATCCCTCTCTCTCTCTCCCTCTCTCTCTCTCTCTCTCTCTCTCTCTCTCTCTCTCTCTCTCTCCTCTCTCTCTCTCTTGTTCACACACTGTTGTATACACTTGTAGGAAAGACTGATCCACTTTCTACTTTCCAAAACTTGGTCATGCTCTCTCTCTCTCTCTCTCTCTCTCTCTCACTCCTCTCTCTCACTCTCTCACACTCTCTCTCTCTCTCTCACACACGCACACACAGATATGTACGTGCATGTGTGTATATCTGTGTGTGTGTGTGTGCGTATCTAACAATTGAACTGTACATTTCAGTATGATTTTATCTATCAATTGATCGACCCGAATATCAAACTACCCCCCTCTCTCTCTCTCTCTCTCTCTCTCTCTCTCTTCTCTCTCTCTCTCTCTCTCTCTCTCTCCTCTCTCTCTCTTCCCTAATTATTGATCTTTCATTCTGACTTATATATGACCCATTTACCCACATCCACAGCGGCTCCCCAGCAAAACTACCATTTGCCATGTCACATCTTTTAATATTTGATGTGTCACAGCGGCTGTATGCATGTATGAATATGCAACTCTCAGTGCTCGGCTGGAGCTTAAAAGAAAAAAACGTTCTTTGTGTCCCTCTGTGCACCAGCTTTTCAGAATTCAATCGTTAAATGAATCCTATGATCAATTTTCCTCAATTGTAGATAAGAATCAAGATTTTAAAAGTAACCCGGCCTGTCGGCTGAGGCATAAGAATGCACCGACTGCACCTCTGCAGAGGAGTAAGACTCCCCCAAATGGGGCCAACTGTTGGCTGTGTGTGGCGACCCGTGATGCTTAAGGATAGAACCCAGGTGGCTGAGAGTTCATGAGGCCCCTCCGATCAATCGGCTGGCCATGTCAAGCCCTAGCACCTATATGATTGCCCCAACCCTATTGCCCTTATGGCAACCCCCAATCCTTCTCATCATATGGATGCTAGAAGGCGGTGGCTGAGGGTCTACATGTCTTGGGAATGACGTTAAACTCTATCTGATCTAATAGCAACGGACTTAAACTATTCGTATCGCACTTTTAACCAGGACTATGCAGCCCTGTCGGCCGCGGCGTTAGAATGCACCGACTGCACCTCTGCAGAGGGGTAAGATTTACCCAAATGAGGCCACCTGCTGTGATGCTTAAGGACGGAGTCTTGGTGGATGAGCAGTCCATGACTTGCAACACTCCACTTAGAACCTTACTTAGCCTAGACGGGCGGTCAGAGAGGGCCCCTCCGATCAATCAGCTGGTCACGTCAAGCCCTAGCACCTATATGATTCCCCCGACCCTATTGCTCTTATAGCAAGCCCCAACCCCTTTTTATCATATGGGTGCTAGAAAGCGGTGGCTGAGGGTTTACATGTCCTGGGAATGACGTTAAACTCTATCTGATGGTGAGGTTACACTTCTGGAGGTCTGTGGAATGTGGAACACCCCTTTATCACCATTGCTCCCTGGCACACTCTGACCCGGAGTGGTAGTACCTGTTAGGGTCCCATCTATGGGTTGAATAGAAAAACATGGGTTTATTAACAAAATTGTATTATGCATTAAGAATGAATTTATTTCACAACTTTGTCGGCATTGAATGACTCACTGAGGTTGATATGCCAAAACCAAACCAAACTTTAAAATTAACACCATATTTCCAGCTAATGTCAGAAAACTACATTATTTTTAATAGTATTTAACCAAATAACAATTTTTTAATACTTTCTATATTAGAAAATCTATTATCTTTGGCATTTAAATAAGAAATAAAGGATGATGATGATTGTGGAGTAGTAATTATATGTGGCTAATGATGATAAACTCAAGTCAGCCATATTTTCACAACAACAAAGATTCTTTGCCCCTATTAGTAATTAAACATAATTATGTATTGAAACACCAACACATATGTGTAAAAAAAAAGTAAACATCTCTTTTCTTGAGAGTTTGATGATAATAATAGCTTACCCACTAGAATTAAACCACAAACACTCGTTTTTTTTAAAAATCTTTTTATTTATTTTATTTGGTTTAAATAGTTGCCTATGAATATTCTAAAGCATCCAGTTTTTTTCTTTCTTTACTTTTGGTTAGTTTTATATCTTCAAGCAGCAGCGAATAGATTTTATATATTTATTGGCTACAGATAGATTGCATGAATATCTATTAAAGTGACTATTGCAGGAAATTGACTACAAAAAAGCTGATGTGTTAGAATATTTTCTTCCAGAAATTGAATTCATCGATTTGCAGATGATTAAAAAATTAGTTTAATTGCAGCATCAATCAGAAAATAAAAATGTCATTGAATAATATGCAAAGTCCTGGTTTGACTTACGGCATATCAACCTCAGTAAGTCATTTAATGCCGATAAAGTTTTGAAATAAATCAATTCTTAATAGATAATACAATTTTTTTATAAATACATTTTTCTATTTGACCCATATATGGAACCCTAACAGGTATTACCACTCCGGGGCAGAGTGAACCAGGGAGCAATGGTGATAAAGCTCTGCTCCACATTCCCTAAACCTCCAAAACTGGAACCTCCCCATCAGATAGAGTTTAACGTCATCCCCAGGACATGTAGACCCTCAGACACCGCCTCTATCTCCATATGGTAAAAAGGATTGGGGCTTGCCATGAGGCCAATAGTGTTGGGGCAATAATATAGCTGCTAGGGTTTGATGTGACCAGCTGATTGATCGGAGGGGGCCTCTCCGACCGCCCGTCAAGCCTAAGTAATGTTCTAAGTGGAGAGTGTTGCATGTCATGGACTGCTCATCCACCAAGACTCCGTCGTTTAGCATTCTAATGCCCCAGCCGACATGGTGGCATAGTCCTGGTTAAAAGTACGATACTAATAGATTAAGTCCGTTGCTATTAGATCAGACACACACATAAATTCAAATTCATGAGATATTTAATGTTAAAGCCATTGTTGAATAAGAACAGTATTCGTAATATTTAACCCAAGGGTTGGGGCTTGCCATAAGGTCAATAGGGTCGGGCAATCATATAGGTGCTAGGGCTTGACGTGACCAGCCGATTGATCGGAGGGGGCTTCTCCGACCGCCCATCTAACCCAAGTAAGGATCAAAGTGGAGATTTGTATGTCGTGGACTGCTCAACAACCTGGGTTCTAGCCTTAAGCATTATAGGTCGCCATCCACGGCCAACAGGTGGCCCCATTGGAGGAGTCTTACTTCTCTGCATATTTATATATTCTCTTTATATATATATATATATATATATTATATATATATATATATAAGATGAATATTATATATGTAATATATATATAAATAAAGATGAGTAATATATATATATATATATATATATATATATATATATATATATATATATATATATATGAATCTGACGGTATATGTATAGATAAAATGGGATGGAAACACATATTATTGTTAAATGATGTTGTAATGATAAATTCAGTTAACAACATATTATATATATATATATATATATATATATATATATATATATATAATAAAGAGAGAGAGAAGAGAGAGAGAGAGAGGGGGGGAGAGAGAGAGAGAGCATAGATAGATAGATACAGACAGAGAGCAGAGACAGAGAGAGAGAGAAGAGATAGAGACAGACAGACAGAGACAGAGAAAGAGAAACAGATCAGATGTTGATTTTTGTTGGTTGGTTTTACGGCATATCAACCCTTTTCGGGTCATTTAATGCCGAATTAATTTATTTTGAATAAATATAGAGGACTCGTCATCCTTACAGTACCTAGTATTACTTATGTGGTTACCCAATTAAGTTTTGAACGGGCTCATCGCTTCTTAACTTCGGTATCTAGCGGGAACCGGAGCTTTCAGCGTGACATGACCGTAATGTTGAAATATACGTACATAAATACATAATACATACATACATACATACAAATCGATATATAGACGTGAATAGATAGATAGACAGATCGATTTTGAGACATACATAAATGTATACATACGTACATTAGGATAGATATATACTTGTACTTATACATATCGGCAGATAGATTTAGACAGACTGGGGCATAGATAGATAGATTTCGAGACATATATGCGCACATAGATAGATATACTTGGGGATATAGATATGAATAGACTGAGACAGATAGATGTGAACAAATTGAGACAGAGAGCATAGATACATAGATAGATAGATACATAGATAATTGATAATGAATTGATATATATATATATATATATATATATATATATATATATATATATATATATATATATATGCAGCGATATACTGATACTGAGACATAGATAGATAGATAGATAGATAGATAGATAGAGAGAGAGAGAGAGAGAGAGAGAGAGAGAGAGAGAGATGTCTATGCATACATACAGAGATGAAGAAGATAACAGACTGAGAAATAGATAGATAGATAGATAGATACATACATACATACATACATCTTCATACATGCATACATACGTATACATACATATATACGTATACAGTGATATAGATGGGGAACAGATTGAGACATACAGATAGATAGATAGATTAGATTTTGAGACATACATGCACACATACGTATATACAGGGGAATATAGATATAAATATAGAATATAAATATAGAATATAAATGTACAGACTGAGGCAGACAGATAGATAGATAGATAGATAGATACAAACTTCATACATACAGTGATATAGAAGAGAACTGACTGGGACATAGGCAAATATGTAGATAGACACATAGATAGATTAGATACATACATATATACATAGATACATACAAATAGAGATATCAACGTGAATAGATACATATGCAAATCGATATTGAGACATACATAAATGTATACGTACATTAGGATACTTGTACATAGACATTGATAGATCGGTACATATATTTAGACTGACTGGGCGATAGATAGATAGATAGATAGATACATACATACATACATACATACATACATACATTCATACATTGATATAGAATAGAACAGAATGAGACATAGATAGATAGATAGATACATAGATACATACATACATACATACATACAGTGATATAAACGGGAACATACTGAGACATAGATAGATAAATAGATAGATAGATAGATATACATACATGCATACATACAGTGATATACAAGTGAACAGATTGAGACATAGATAGATAGATAGATACATACATACATACATACATACATACATACACATTACAGTGATATATAACGAGAAATATACTGGACATAGATAGATAGATAGATAGATATAGATAGATACAGATACATACGTGATATAGGTGAACAGACTGAGACATAGATAGATAGATAGATAGATATATTAGAAGATAGATACATAGATATAGAATATGATACAGCATACATAGGATAGATAGATAGATAGATAGATAGATACATACATACATACATACATAGATACATACATACATACATACAGACATACACACTGAGACATAGATAGATAGATAGATAGATAGATAGATAGATATGAACAGAGATAGATAGATACATAGATACATACAAATAGAGATATAAACCTGAATAGATACATAGAAAGATCGATATTGAGACATAGATAAATTTATACGTACATTAGGATACATATATACTTATACATAGACACTGATAGATCGGTAGATATATTTAGACAGACTGGGATATAGATAGATAGATACATACATACATACATACATACATGTGGAAGTGAATGCACTGAGGTATAGATAGATAGATAGATAGATAGATAGATATAGATAGATATGAATTGACAGGTAAGCAGGTAGATAGATAGATAGATAGATAGATTCATACAGAGATAGATAGATAGATAGATATGAATTGACACAGGTAAGCAGGTAGATAGATAGATAGATAGATAGATAGATAGATTTAGAAGTGAATACACTGAGGTATAGATAGATAGATATTT
>CM042182.1:30816417-30823917 GCA_023376005.1 Doryteuthis pealeii | reverse complement strand
TTAGAATCACAACGTAATAAAGACATTGCGTTCATCCAGACACTCTGAAAATAAAATTTAATGTCTCCAATTTAATACATTAAATGCAAGAAAAAAAATTCCATGCTGTTATCATTTAGATTTTATTTTAATTATCTTCATTAATAGAAAACAAATCTTTATTATTTTTGCTCAGAAAGCAAGAACTGGTGATATTTAAAGTGTATATATATATTACTTTGTAATTAATTATATCAGTACTGCTGTATGGCTGCACCAACTGGACCCTAACGAGGCGCTTTGATAATAAGCTAGATGGGAGCTGCACAAGAATGCTGCGTGCAGTCTTGAACAAGTCGTGGAAACAGCACTCCACAAGGGAGCAACTGTATGGCCACCTGCCCCCTATCTCACAAACCATCCGAGTGAGACGGACTAGACACGCAGGACACTGCTGGAGAAGCAAGGACGAACTCATAAGTGACGTTCTCCAGTGGAAGCCAACACATGGACATGCTAGTGTGGGCCGCCCAGCTATCGACCATTGACATTGACCAGTTATGTAAAATGCTGGCTACTGCATGGAAGAGCTCCCATATACTAATTACGAATGGTACAGCAATACATAGTTAACAAAAATACAAACGTGTATAAAGAAGTGATAACGTGTTCCTGAAGGAATGTCACTTACTGATAGCTAGCTATGGGGCAAAGCCCCCACTTAAAGGTAGAGGCACAAGCGTCTAACCCATGTGAAGTGTTTGACTGTCCCGGAGAAAGAAAATTCAAAATTGCCGGCTTGCTGCCTAAATACTCTGGCCCCCTATGGACAGAAACATGCACCAAGGGAAGATAACTCCTCTGGACCCCGCACACCAATCCGAACAGGGGCAGACAATCGCTACATTTTTCATCTCTGCATATGCTAACTGTATTCACTTTTAAAGCTAGTTCACTACCAGGAAAATTGTTTCTTCTATGATATAAATTATCGCTATCCGAGTCTCATTTTTCATATGTTACAAGATTTTCTCGGTCACAAAATCTTTGCAAGCGGAAAACAGATCAATTAACGACAGTCAATTTTTTTGTCCAGAAACCGAGACGTTTTTTTTTTCCTGCAACAGGTGATCACAAAATTAGTTTTAACGCATGTTGTTTTTTTTTTTAGTTTTCCTAATGCAAACGGATATGCTGTTGTGGAACACATTTATCTTTTGTTACGTTTCAACGAATTTTTTCAACCTAGTAAAAAAAAAACAAAAAAAAAACAGCTATTATTTGTGAACAAACTAATACATATGTTGTAAACTATAGCTCATGAGTATATATACTACAAACATCATCATCATGTCGCGCAAGTAGCACAGATATCCATGACAATCTCTCGCCAACCTTCCCTATCATTCATTGCCCCTGGGAGGTCTTCTGTGCAGCAACCAGCATCCTCGCATAGTTAGTTAATGTAGGTCCTTGGGGGGGGCACATTAGTATGTCCATGTGTTGGCTTCCACATATATATATGGAGGATATGTGCTTAATTGAAGTCATACTTAATTTGAAAGTTAATTAGTTAATCTTTAATGAATTTAGGCGGGCATATATGTTCAAATGTAAGGCTAAACAAATTTAGAAAATGTCAACATTTGAACATATATGCAGGCCTAAATTCATTAATTATTAACTACTTAACTTTCAAAATTAGGTATGACTTCAATTAAGCACATATCCTCCAAAAATTGTCGGCTTAAAGCCATATAAAAAAATTTTTTTAAATATAAAAAATAAACACATTTGTTTATTTACTTAACCCCACATATATATATATATATATATATATATATATATATAATATATAATATATATATGCTTGTGAGAGTGTGTGAGCGAAAAAACTAAAAGTTAGGCCCACAACTTCACATACATCCTCTGACTTTCAGTTTTACATACACACATACAGAGAGCGAGTGAGTGAGTGAGTGAGTGAGTGAGTGAAAGAGAGAAAGAGAAAAAGAGAGAGAGAGAGTGAGAGAGAGAGAGAGAAAGAGAGAGGGGATGAAAGAGAGAGTTAGTTGATGGGGTGGTTTGTTGGTTGGTTGGCTGGCTGGTTGGTCGGTTTTTTACGGCATGTTAACCCTTGGGTTATTTTTTATGCCAAAGACATTTTGCTTTATTTATACTTGTTTTTTTCTCTTTAAACACATTTTTGGTCTATTGAACCCATAGATAGTACCCTAACAGATACTACCACTCAATAATGGCGTTGAAAGTGTACTTCACACTCCCCAGAGCTCTAGAATTGCAACTTCGTCACAAGATGCAATTTAGCGTCATACCCAGAACAAGAAAGACATTGAGAGAGGGGGGATAGAGAGACAGAAAGAAACAGAGAGAGAGGGGGAATAGGGGGGACAGACCGACATACAGACAGAGAGAGAGGGGAGACAGACAGACAGACAGACAAAGGAAGAGCAGACAGAGAGAAAGAGAGAGAGAGAAGGGGGACAGAGAGACAGAGACAGAGAGGGGGACAGAAATACAGATAGACAGAGAACAGACAGACAGAAAGACAGAGACAGACAGACAGACAGACAGACAAACAGATAGAGACAGATAGATAGATGGATATAGAGGGAGAGAGAGAGGGGGGACAGACAGACAGACTGACTGACAGACAGACAGATAGAGAGAGAGAGACAGACAGCAGAGAGATGGTATATATATATATATATGTATATATATATATATATTTATATTTAGTGAGAGAGAGAGAGAGAGAGAGAGAGAGAGAGAGAGAGAGAGAGAGGAGAGAGAGAGTTCAATTTCTAGTTCCCAATATTGTGGCCTTGTGCCAAACTAAGATAATCTGATAAGATAATTAGATATGACTATCCTAATCCTAGATCTTACCGAACAGTAATCCTCACGTAAATAATAATTCTAAAACCAAACCATTATCCTTATGGTAAACCAAGCACTGACCCCCAATCCTAACCCTCAAAGGTTAAACCTAACCCTAACGATAAACCAACCCCTACCACCTTCTATTGTTGCCATGTCAGGACATTAACGATGATTCATTAATGAGATAAAAAGAGAAATCAATTTTCCCGAACATTTATGGTATGATCAATTAATATTTAACAAAAAGCAATATCGACCATTACCGTACACGCATCTGTATATCTATTATAATACATTATATTATTATAGCATTATATTATATGTGTGTGTGTGTATGTCTGTGTATGTGTGTGTGTTCTCTGTGTATGTGTGTATGTCCTCTGTGTATTTATGTGGTGAGTGCTTATATATATAATATATATATATATATATATTATATATATATATATATGAATGAGAAGAAAATATTTAGAAATATAACAAACACAGGAATGTTATGAATCAGGGGAAACAATGTTATGTGTTAATACTTAAGCATTCGGTATATTGTACCATCTTCAGGACACTGTCAGTAATGTTTATGTAAGGGACAAAAAATGAAAAGATATTAAGTGTATAGTGAATGTGTGAATATGATGTTATTAACCGTTAATTTTTATATGCGCGTTTGTTTACGAAAGCCAATGACGTGATCATTGCATGTGCAAAAATGGAAGGTGAAGATCATAGGAAGACGCCATACACGTGAAATAGGCGGAAGAAATGTTAACGCCTATATATTATTTTTAAATATATAATTATTATATATTATATATATATATATATATATATTATACATTATATATAGCATTATATATATATTTATATATATATATAGTTAATATATATATATATATGAAGTATAGAAAAGGGGAATGAAACATCACACAATGCTGTTAAAGAAGAAAATCACATATTATAATATAATCTATAGCTGATACTGATCAATATTCGATTTTAACAAAAATCATCATCAGAGCTCATTCACTCCCGTAGTTGTTTGGGTCGGAGAGGAAAGTCAAATGAGTTTAACAAAAAAAAAACCTTAATACTGCGAACGTTAATAAAACGAAAGACGTTACAATATTCACAACGTGGGCATTTCGCGCCATATATATATATATATATATATACTATATATATATATATATAATATATATATATATATATATATACATTCGCGCCATATATATATATATATAATATATAACTACTTATATAGTAACTAAATAGACTTTAAGGTGTATATATGAAATAACATGTATTAATTCAATCATATTCGATTAATTCATTGCAATTAACCCAAAAGATCCTTTATGATGAATCTGAGTAGGTTATTTCTATATACCACTTATGCTAATCCGGTCTACTAACGTATTGAGCATTTCATATTCATCCTATCAATACTGACTAATTCGATTAATACTTGTATTGCGATTAACTCGATATTTTATTCTCCGGTACCTCATGTTCTTCTATCATAATATATATATATATACTATTATATATATATATATATATTAACAATACAATTACATTTATATATATATCATATATATGTATATATATATTATATGTGTATATATATATATATATATAATTTCTACTGCTCTGTTTATTCAAACGGAGCTTGTGAGCCCCTTCCTATTACTAATTCCTACTGCTACTGCAAGTTTTAAAAAGGAGACAACGGAAACATTCAACCAGATTTACACCTGATGATGGCACAAAGACATGCAGAAAGCGCTCGTGAAAAAATCTTTGGTGGATTGCTACACCCAATTCCATCCGGATATTAAAAAGTTGGCCAGACAGTTAAAAAGGATCGAACAAAAACTTGTCCGACAAGAATTGTCCGTAGAGTTTAATAACACACACACACACACACACACACACACACACACACATATATATATATATATATATATATTATATATAAAGAAAAAATAAACACATTTTCTTTGTTTACTTAACTCATACTGTCGTGTTAAGCAAGTCATATAAAAGTGGAATATTAAATAAGTTTTCAAACGAACAAAGAATGTAGGAATGGCAAGCTAATGTGATGGTTAGAGACTTTCGCCTGTCGGCTTGGCAGTCGAGGTTTCGAGTCACACATGGAGCAGTCTCCCATGTCTCTAACCTTGCTGATGAGACCTGATTGGTCGGCCATGTACAATTCAGGGAGTTGACATTTCTGATTCGTTATAGCCTTACATTTGAACATTATATGCCCGCCTAATATCTCATTAGCTTTGATAACTATTGGTTTTTCACGAAATTGTGTATGACTTCAATTGGCACATATCCTCCATAAATTGTCGGCTTAAAGCCATACATTTCAAAAAATAAACACATGTTGTTTACTTAAACCTCATATATAATTTAATATATATATTCTTATATATATATATTAATATATATATAATATATATATATCATTATTTGATTTTTATATTCTTTTTCAGATATTATAACCAAGTGCTACTAGCAAATGAAAATATCAAGATACCCAATTTGAAAGAACAAATAAAAATAAATAATTTATTTTTCTCAACACAAGTTAATTTATCAGCCAAAATCGCATATATTTGTTGATGATAATCTTCGCATTCAAATACAATTTCTCAGAACCCAATATTCGCTCCCTCTCTCTCTCCATTCTCTCTCTCTCTCCTCCTTCTCTCTCTCTCTGGTAATTTCTCTGTCTGGTCTGGGCATGTCTCTCTCTTTGGTAGTCTGTTATATTATTTCTCTTCCTTAAATCTGTTCTTTCTTCCTTTTCCTTTCTCTTTCCCATTAATATTATTCCACCTTTCCTTCCATCACGCTTTCCCCGCTCCATTTGCTTACTTTTGTTCAGCCTGACAACCTTTTTGTGGTGTTTGGAGCCTAACATCCGCGCCTGTATAAATGAATAAAACTTATAGATGGCTACGACGTAAAAAATGATAATTCGAGTAAATTTCAAGATACCCACTCTTCGCAAAATGGGTACAAAATATTTCCTCGTTCTCGCATATAATTGTTTTTGCAGGACACTAACTGATACAACTCCACTTATGCCGCAAGTCTTTTATCGGGGTTTCTTTNTGAAACAGTAATCCTCACGTAAATAATAATTCTAAAACCAAACCATTATCCTTACTGTAAACCAAGCACTGACCCCCAATCCTAACCCTCAAAGGTTAAACCTAACCCTAACGATAAACCAACCCTAACACCATTTCTATGTTGCCATTCAGGACATTAACGATGATTCATTAATGAGATAAAAAGAGAAATCAATTTTCCCCGAACATTTATGGTATGATCAATTAATATTTAACAAAAAGCAATATCGACCATTACCGTACACGCATTTTATATCTATAATAATACATTATATTATATAGCATTATATTATATGTGTGTGTGTGTGTGTGTGTGTGTGTGTGTGTATGTCTGTGTATGTGTGTAATTGCCTCTGTATGTGTTGACCGGGTTAGCTCAGTCGGTAGAGCGTTCGCCAGAAACCAAAAGTTCCTAGTTCGATACCGGTCCCCGCCAACTCAGCGTATGAGTAGCACAGGATCTGTGCGGTAAAGTAAGAGCGATGGAAGTGT
The DNA here is from genome assembly GCA_023376005.1 of Doryteuthis pealeii. Taxonomy (NCBI): domain Eukaryota; kingdom Metazoa; phylum Mollusca; class Cephalopoda; order Myopsida; family Loliginidae; genus Doryteuthis; species Doryteuthis pealeii. The sequence goes on along the minus strand of CM042182.1, from coordinate 30,817,390 downwards.
CGCTCCACCTCAGATGCTAAAAAACAATCTCTTGTCTAGCGCTATTGAAAAGGGATGACTCCTTCCCTGACTTGCTGATACCAACTTTAGGCCGCCCGACTACTTTACATATATAATATATATATATATTATAATATATGGGTGTTGTGGGTCACGCGTTCTTCTTTGTTGGTATATATATATATATATATATATATATATATATATAAAGTAATTGTAATTTGCTTGAAGCATTGTTAAGTATGTTATGAAAATAATAAAATTCGAAGCAATACAATGCGTAAAAAAAAATAAAGACAAAAAGATGTTTTATATATCTAATCGATTCAAAGCAAAGCTTTATCATCAGAGTTTATTTTCTGAAAATAAACTCTGATGATAAAGCTTTGATATATATATATATATATATATATATATATATATAAAGATTTGGAGGCAATTTACAATGCAATATGTGTTGAATTTATTTAACTTTTTTTTTTTTCAAAACTAAATATTTTCGAAGTAAAATTCCATCTTCAGAGTTATTGAAAGTACAGGTGTTTTTTTTTTATCCGCACGCAGCGATATTGTAATCATTGATTGGTTTTAAGAAGTTGAGGAACGTCGTAAATTTGAAAAATTTTCCGTGATATTAAATCGGCTAATTCCGTGATGTTAAATTGCCTCCAAAATCTTTATATTACACATACACACCAATGCTTCAAAGATACTATAAAGAAACTAACTTTATTATATATATATATATATATATATAGATATATATATCAGGGTTTTGTAATTTGCTTGAAGCATTGTGTTTATATTGGTTTGTTTGTTTGTTTTGAAGGCTATCACAATGCAAGTGTAAAGAAAAAATAAGGTATCTGTTTGTTAACCTGTGATTTATTCTCAATTCTTAATGTTTCTGGATGAAAAATCCCCTCTTCAGAAGATCACTAGAACTGAAGTTGTTGCTAGTGACTGTTCATTT
>CM042182.1:30786417-30788917 GCA_023376005.1 Doryteuthis pealeii | reverse complement strand
CATATATATATGTGTGTGCGTGTTTGGTGCGCGTGCGTGTGTGCGTAAACATCACTCACAAGACACACATAACCCACACCACCCACACACACACACTCTCTCTCTCTCTCTCTCTCTCGCTCTCTCGCTCTCTATCTATCTATCTCTGACTCTCTCTCACACAACTCACATACACACCAAAACACACATATATATTATAATATATATATATATATATATATATATATATATATGCCTGTGTGTTTGGTGTTATGTGCGTTGTTATTTGGATGTGTGTATGTGAGTGTTTTCTGCTTGTATATGTATGTGAGATAAATAGATTGATATGGATTAAATATATAATATGTGTGTATTTGTATTTTTGCGGTTTTGTGTTGTGTGTGTGTGTGTGTGTGTGTGTGTGTGTGTGTGTGTGTGTGTGTCTTTATGTGTCTCTATGTCTGCCTGGGTATATGACTGAATGTGTGTATGTGTATTACGCCTGAATGTGTTTATGTGTCTATTTGTGTACGTATGTACTAGTTTATACCTATATCATTGTTTCTAAAAACCTTATAACTGGGCACTTTTAGGCCACAGTACAACATAGTATATAATTTCGATTTAATAGTATCTTATCGATCAGGATCAGCGGTCATGAAAGGCGATTTGTTTTAGAAACATCAGAACTATTGTATATGTAAGTAATACATGGGTACTGCTGATTAGAAATAACAAACAGCAGGTCATCTGTCAAAAATTTGATATCATCTCTCTCTCTCTCTCTCTCTCTCTCTCTCTCTCTCTCTCTCTCTCTCTCTACATATATTATATATATATATATATAATATTATATATATGAGAAGTAAATACACGAGCGATGTGTTTTGATATGGCTTTTTAGCCGACAATTTGGGAGAATATGTCTTAATTGAAGTCGTACTAATTTTGAAAGTTAATTAATTAATTAATTAATTAGGCGGGCATACCTATTCAAATGTAAGGCTAAACAAATTGAGAAAAATCAATCCTGTATGTAAATTTTCGGCCTATCTATCTATAGGTCTGCTGATGAGGCCCAATAGGCCGAAATGTACATACAGAGATTGATTTTTTTCGATTTGTTTAGCCTTACATTTGAATATGTATGCCCGCCTAATTAATTAATTATTAATTGATTAACTTTCAAAAATTAGGTACGACTTCAATTAAGCACATATATTATATATATAAATTGTGTGTGTGTGGTGTGTGTGTGGGTGTGTGTTTGTGTGTTAAAATGAAAATGGAAGTGAATCCGACGGTATGTTGAAAAGAGAAAGAAAGGAAAGAAAGTATAGAATGGATAAAATAGGATATTTTAATTAATCTAACTTACACGTGTTTCGGTCAGGAATTTATCCATATGTACATTATTCAATCTACTATTATTTTTAAATAACAAAATGAAATGAAATAATAATAATAGAAAAAATTTATAGAAAAAATGCAGAACATTTCTACATTTTTTCTATTATTGTTATTTAATTTCATTTTGTTATTTAAAAATAATAGTAGATTGAATAATGTACACGTGGATAAACTCCTGACTGAAACACGTGTAAGTTAAATTGTGTGTGTGTTGAAAAGAGAAATAAAGGAAAAAAAGTATTGTATGGATAAGACAGGATATTCTAATTAATTCAACTTACATATATATATATATATATATATGTGTAGATAGAAGGAAAGTGGTCAGAAATGATCAACTCAAAACAAGTCACAGGGTGGTACGTTTCGTCTGTATGCACAGACTTTCTCAGCCGATCTGAGACTTTATGAAGCAAAGCATACGTTTAAATACATGTGGTGGTGGCGGGTGTCGGGAGTTCAAGGGGGTGAGTGTGTAGTGATGTGAGCTAAGAGGAGCGGGGAGTGGGTGGGTAGGACCAGTTGAAAGGAGGGGGTAGAGGATGTTTGTTAGAAGTGCTGGGGCGGTGTAGTGGTGAAGGGTCAATTAGTGTGGGTGTATATTGATTTATGTGAGTAAAGGGGAGGTCAAGGGGTGAGTGTGTATGAGTGTAGAGATAAGGAGTGAGGAGTGGGGAATTTTGGCGTAGGTGATACGGGGTCGCTGGGTCAGTTGAATTTTTGGTGTGAGCTAAGGGGAGCAAGGAAATTTTTTGGTGTGAGCTAAGGAGGAGCGGGGAATTTTAGGTAGGACGGGTCGCTGGGTCAGTTGAGTAGAGGGTAGAGGATGTTTGTTTGAGGTGCTGGGGAGGTGACAGTGGTTTATGGGTCAATTTGGTGTATGAATGTTGTGTGTTAGCCGATGTGTTAGAGGGGGAGAAACGTTCATGTGTGGCTTAAGTTATGTTTAGAGGGCGAAATGTGGGAGATTGTAGTGGGAGATTTGTAGTGTTTGTTGATTTTTCTATTTTTTTCGTCATTTCATGGAGTGAGAGATGGAGATGTTCGTGGTTATAGAATTGAGGCTATATGTTTGTCAAAGGTTTGAATGAGAGCCTTTTCGTCTTTTGCT
>CM042182.1:30778731-30786317 GCA_023376005.1 Doryteuthis pealeii | reverse complement strand
GACGTAAAATATATTCGAGTAAAATTTACAAGATACCACTTTCGCAAATGGGTAAAAATATTTTCTTTGAATATGTTTTTGAGACTAAATGATACAATTTCATTATGGCAGTCTTTATCGGCCACCCCGTATATATATATATATATATATATTATATATATATATATACAAGACTGGTTACCTACCCAAGGCTGAAGGGCCCAGTCTGCCCTACTATTTAACCCATAGCTGGAGGAGAATATATGATCCATACCTTTTCCAAGGGTATTAGCGCTATGTGAAATGCCAACAGCTTTGTCTAGGAAATTGAACTCGATCGACGAGTCCGTTTCCCACGACTCTAACCACTAGCCCACCTGCGCCTCCATATAACTCTGAATTCAAAATTCCCTCCAATAGGAGGGCAGACTGGGTCCTTCAGCCTTGGGTAGGTAAGCAGTCTAGGAGAGGGATAACTCTGAATTCAAAATCCCTGAGGTCGGTTGTTGATTGGGTTTGTGGCAACCCTTGATGCACCAATTCTTTCCTATCGACAGTGCCAAAAAGTGTGGATGGTCCAACACAAGCCTTCGCCACTATAAACAAATCCCTGTGTGGGTGTTCATTGTACGAACCCTCATGCGTCGAAATCGACGAGAGAGTCCATAATATATATATATCCATATATAGTCTTGATTCAGGGCAAAGATCTGAATCAGAGCTACTAAGCGAAATCGTTAGTAGGTATATCTGACTCATTAGGTTTACCTTTATTATTTGCTCTACTTATGTATTGAGCACTCTTTAATTTTAGCTTTAGATAATCCTAGCGTTTGTATATATATATATATATATATAATATTTTCCCTTTTGGCCAATTATTATAGTATCAACTGATTATTTTTCAGTTGTTCAGACTACTTTGGTCTTTTCTTTTAAAAAATTTTTTCCCAGGTGATGTTGTATTTTTACAATCATATTATTTGTCGTTTTTTTTTTCTTAGCGCAAGGGTTTACCAACCAGTTAGGTATATATATATATATATATATATATATATATATATATATATATATATATATATATGAATAAATTTTTGGGACAGGCAAATCTAAACAATGCTTTAAGGGTAATCATTATGATCACCTATATAGGTGGATGACGAGAAGTAAAAAAAAAAAAAAAATTTAAAAAAAGGAGGAGAGAAAAAATTGTTTTATTTGATAAAAACAAGGGCCCTTTCGTCCGGTTGCTCATCAAGGTTATATAGCCGGAGACGACTAAAAGTCAAATTGTAAATTATATAAATATGGGAATATACATGAGGGGGTTTAGGAAAAAAAAATTGTTTTAAATCCTCATTAAGTAACACCAGCCCCAGACATTCACCCAATAAAATAAGCGAGTGTCTAGGTCTGATTTGTTGCACAAGTAGGACGAAAAAAAATATATAATCACGGCCTCAAGGACCTGTAAATGTTGTTCTTCCTAGCCTTGTGCAGAATAGGAAATTGTGATCATTATAATTAGACCGGCAAGCGCTCATGTTAATTAGGTGTTCACAAAATCGAGGACTCGCTGCTCTGCGACAACCCGGATGTTATGGGTTTGTTTCGCGTATTACTCGGGTACGTGCTGGTTAATTCTTATATATATATATATATATATAAATATATATATATATATATATATATATAATATATATATGAGTATAGGTAAAGATATGAAAAACACCACAATATTACGATTTGATTGAAAATCATCTTCAGAGCTTTCATAAAATCCAAATATTGTTCAATATCAGCTATGAATATGTTAGAAAATGTTTTCAATTTAACAGCATTTTGTGGTGTTTTGATATACTTTTACCTATACTCATACCGTCGGATTCCTTTCTTTTAACTTTTATATATATATTATATATATATATATATATATACTATATATATATATATATCAGTTTTGACTCGAGCGTCATATTTTTAACATAATTTACTACAATTTCCAGTCGCCAGAAATCTTTGATGTTAGCCGTTCAATGTCTGGGTCAACAAAGTAGATCATCAGAGAGAGAGAGAGAGAGAGAGAGAGAGAGAGAGAGCAGAGAGAGAGAGAAAGAGAGAGAGGAGAGAGAGAGAGAGAGACAAAAGCACGCAGTGAACTTTGATGGAGTTCGAATGTTTTTGATGTGATGTCGTATTATTGTGTTTCTTCTTATTGAATAAACAGAAAAAATATTATAAATTTTTTTCTCTTGCTTTCCACCAATATTTACTATCTTTTGTTAATATTTACACATATATTAAAGCAACCCAATATATAATTCTAAATAGAAATCAATCAAAATAAATTCAAATCAGTGTAATCTTATTATATGCATTCTTATTAAGTTTCATTAGTCTTCAGAACTTGATAAAATATATTATGGACATTGAAAACTTAAAGACTTGCTCCCAAAGGGAGCATATATCTGCTAGTATATACATATATAAGATAGATAGATAGATAGATAGATAGATAAAAGCAAGTTGAGACGTTTATGAGTTAATAAATAAATCAAGTAATCTTGATCTATCTATCTATCTATCTATCTATCTATCTATATATATATATATATATATGTGTGTGTGTGTGTGTGTGTATATATTTATATGTATATATATAGAGAGGGAGAGATAGAGAGAGATAGATAGAGATAGATAGATAGATAGATAGATAGAGAGAAAGAGAGAGAGAGACTGATTAATTGATAAAGAGAAAGTGACTTGAATATAGCTATCTATATATTTATCTATCCGCCTATCTAAATAAATTGAGAGATAGATAGATATATAGATCGATAGATAAATAGACAGATAGATAGATAGATTGATAAAAATATATATATATATATATATATATATATATATATATGCATACATATATATATATGTGTGTGTGTGTTATATATATATATATATATATATATATAGAGGGAGAGAGTGAGTGATAGAGAGAGATAGAAATATAGAAAGATAGAATCAAGTTGAGACATATATGTCAATGTATAGATAGATAGATAGATAGATAGATAGAATGTCGGTCTATATAGATAAATAGATAAAAGAAAGTTGCGATATTGATGTGTCAAGCAATCAAGCAATCAAGCAATTAATCTCTCTCTCTCTCTCTCTATTAATATATATATATATATTATATATATATATATATATATATATATATATATATAGAGAGAGAGAGAGAGAGAGAGAGAGAGAGAGAGAGAGAGATAGAGATAGAGATATATAGATAGATAGATAAAAGAGAGCGATATTGACCTGAATAAATTAGCTATCTCTATGCATGCATGTATCTATCTAGATAAATAAATTCATAGATTGATAGACAAATAGAATCAAGTTGATATATGTATGCCAATAGATAGATAGATAGATAGATAGATAGATAGATTGAACGTTGGTCTATTAAGTACAAATATTTTCTTATTAAGTCCTATTGATTTTTAAGTAGAGAGTGATTTACTTTTTAAGAAATGTTAATATCAAATTAATTACAAATCAATTTTATATTCTTTACAATAGCTTTTTTCAGAAGCCACACACTGACAAAGACATTGTTTCTGCACCTGGACATTTTCAACTGAAACTACTTTCGATTGGTTCATCATAGTACAATAGTCACCAAGCTAGAGTTTACTTAGAACAATGACAGAAGATATATTTATCAGAATATCGCATCCTAAAACTGAGGGCTGTAGGGATTAAAATAAAATTAAAATTGAAAAAATTAAAAAATAACAAACTCCCACGAGCCTTCACCGGAAGAACCCCCCGCTCATGTGCGGAAAAAAGGACCCACTTCCGACCCCAAAATAATTTCTCGATCGTTGGAGTTGAGGTCCTAACTGTGTCTAGATGCTACTTCTACTGGCCAGGGAGATATTTGATTGCCACGTGGTGGGCAGTGGCGAATGGGGTCCGCCATACTTGTGATCCGGTGAATAGGCGACCTAAAATCCTCGCTTGATGCCCCATACTTGTGATCTTGGGTCACATCATACCCTGCCGAATGGGCTGGCTAAAATCCTCGCCGGATGCCTCATACTTGTGATCGTGTGTCACATACTATCCGTGGTTAATGGACAGGCTAAAATTCTCGCTGGATTCCCCATACTTGAGATCTTATGTGACATCCTACCCGGACGAATGGGGTGTCTAAATTCCTCGCTGGATTCGCCATACTTATGATCTTGGGGCACATGCTACCCTGGCGAATGGACTCACTAAAATCCTTGATGGATGTCCCATACTTGTAATCTTGTGTCACGTCCGACCCTAGTAAATGGGCTGGCTAAAATCCTCGCTGGATCTCCCATACTTGTGATCTTGTGTCGCATCCTACCCTGGTGAATGGCTGGCTAAAATCCTCGCTGGATCTCCCTATTGTGATCTTGTGTCGCATCCTGGTGAACTGGCTCTGTGAATGGGGCTGGCTAAAATCCTCGCTGGATCTCCCATACTTGTGATCTTGTGTCGCATCCCTACCCTGGTGAATGGGCTGGCTAAAATCCTCGCTGGATCTCCCGTACTTGTGATCTTGTGTCGCATCCCTACCCTGGTGAATGGGCTGGCTAAAATCCTCGCTGGATCTCCCGTACTTGTGATCTTGTGTCGCACCCTACCCTGGTGAATGGGCTGGCTAAAATCCTCGCTGGATCTCCTGTACTTGTGATCTTGTGTCGCATCCTACCCTGGTGAATGGGCTGGCTAAAATCCTCGCTGGATATCCCGTACTTGTGATCTTGTGTCGCACCCTACCCTGGTGAATGGGCTGGCTAAAATCCTCACTGGATCTCCCATACTTTGTGACTAGTCGCATCCTACCCTGGCGAATGGGCGGGCTAAAATCCTCGCTGGATCTCCATACTTGTGATCTTGTGTCGCACCCTACCCTGGTGAATGGGCTGGCTAAAATCCTCGCTGGATCTCCATACTTGTGATCTTTGTCGCACCCTACCCTGGTGAATGGGCTGGCTAAAATCCTCGCTGGATCTCCCATACTTGTGATCTTGTGTCGCACCCTACCCTGGTGAATGGGCTGGCTAAAATCCTCGCTGGATCTCCCATATTGTGATCTGTGTCGCATCCTACCCTGATGAATAGGCTGGCTAAAATCCTCGCTGGATCTCCCATACTTGTGATCTTGTGTCGCATCCTACCCTGGTGAATGGGCTGGCTAAAATCCTCGCTGGATCTCCCGTACTTGTGATCTTGTGTCGCATCCTACCCTGGTGAATGGGCTGGCTAAAATCCCGCTGTATCTCCCATACTTTGTGATCTGTGTCGCATCCTACCCTGTGAATGGGCTAAATCCTCGCTGGATCTCCTGTACTTGTGATCTTGTGTCGCATCCTACCCTGGTGAATGGCTGGCTAAAATCCTCGCTGGATCTCCCATACTTGTGATCTTGTGTCGCACCCTACCCTGGTGAATGGGCTGGCTAAAATCCTCGCTGGATCTCCCATACTTGTGATCTTGTGTCGCATCCTACCCTGATGAATACTGGCTAAAATCCTCGCTGGATCTCCTGTACTTGTGATCTTGTGTCGCATCCTACCCTGGTGAATGGGCTGGCTAAAATCCTCGCTGGATCTCCCATACTTGTGATCTTGTGTCGCACCCTACCCTGGTGAATGGGCTGGCTAAAATCCTCGCTGGATCTCCCGTACTTGTGATCTTGTGTCGCATCTACCCTGGTGAATGGGCTGGCTAAAATCCTCGCTGGATCTCCCGTACTTGTGATCTTGTGTCGCACCCTACCCTGGTGAATGGGCTGGCTAAAATCCTCGCTGGATCTCCTGTACTTGTGATCTTGTGTCGCATCCTACCCTGGTGAATGGGCTGGCTAAAATCCTCGCTGATATCCCGTACTTGTGATCTTGTGTCGCACCCTACCCTGTGAATGGGCTGGCTAAAATCCTCACTGGATCTCCCATACTTGTGAACTTGAGTCGCATCCTACCCTGGCGAATGGGCGGGCTAAAATCCTTGCTGGATGTCCCATATTTGTAATCTTATGTCACATCCTACCGTGGCGAATGGGTCTTATATCTATTACAAACCTGATATGGGCCTCCCATCGTGGTGTAATGGTTAACATGCTCTTCTCACAGATCCCTTACTATTGAATAGCCCCACACTTGCATACATTCGATGCCCCATACTTGCAACATTGGAAGCGCGTGGTGTAATGGTTAGAGTCATAAGTAATGGACTCGTCGACCCGAGTTCAAATCCTGGTCGAGAATGTTTGTATTTTCACATAGCGCTGATACCCTTAGGAAAGGTATGCATCCAATTGCTCTCCCTCTAGCTATGAATAAATAGAAGGGCAGACTGGGCTCTTTAACATTGATTAGCTTACCAGTCTAGGAGATGGAAAACTCTGAATTGAAACCTGTTAAATTCCGCTTAAGAAAATTGACCTTGTGTCGCATCCTGCTCGTGCGGAGGGGTTGGTAAATGTAAACAGATAGAGTCTGTTGGCAAGGTGAATATCGTATTTGTTTTATTACGAAGGCATAATCTTGATATACTATCTGGAAAAGGAAAAAAAATATTGATGGGCAGTACTGTGTATCAGAATTAAGAAAACTAAAGAAAGAAATTATGTTGAAACACGGAGTGAAGGTAGGTATGCTCTTTCTCCAGGATAACACGCCCGTTCACGCTTATACAAGAAATTGTCACATCTTGTCACATCTTGGATTAGCAGCCCCACCCCATAAATATATACACAAGAAAATATACTGAGATGAAAACAGTAAATTGCCGACTTCTTACAATGAAACTTTCTCAATAGAAGAAATCATAACAGTATTTGCAAGAGAAAAGCATCCATCCAGTGAATATTGAATTATCTATATTAATAAGAGTATGTAAGATTAGCTTGCTAAATACAAGCTGCCTGATTATTTACTTTGCTTAGCAAGTATGGAATTTTAGAATTTTATGGAATTAGAATTGATTACCCTATTCTCAATTAGGGTTACCAACCTGAAAAATAAACTAAAACAAAAATTAAGAAAATTGACCTTGTGTCGCATCCTGCTCATGCGAAAGGGTTGGTAAATGTAAACAGATAGAGTCTGTTGGCAAGGTGAATATCGTATTCGTTTTATTACGAAGGCATAATCTTGATATACTATCTGGAAAAGGAAAAGAAAATATTGATGGGCAGTACTGTGTATCAGAATTAAGAAAACTAAAGAAAGAAATTATGTTGAAACACGGAGTGAAGGTAGGTATGCTCTTTCTCCAGGATAACACGCCCGTTCACGCTTATACAAGAAATTGTCACATCTTGCTCGTGCGGAGGGGTTGGCAAATATAAACTTGCGACTTTGAATCACATCCTACCCGTAGCAAAGGGGCTGGGTAAATACCTACTTTTTATAAAAAAAGAATTGGTGCATCAAGGGTTGCCACAAACCCAATCAACGACCGACCTCAGGAATTTTGAATTCAGAGTTATCCCTCTCCTAGACTGGTTACCTACCCAAGGCTGAAGTGAAGGGCCCAGTCTGCCCTACTATCTAACCCATAGCTGG
>CM042182.1:30766231-30768731 GCA_023376005.1 Doryteuthis pealeii | reverse complement strand
ACAAAACTCCATGCAATACTACAGATGAACTGAAGGCAAGGATAATGACATCATTTATCAATTTAAACAAGACCATCGGAAAAGCCGCCCTGTCGGCTGTGGCTGTAGAATACACCGACTACACTTCTGTAGAAGGATAAGATCTCACTAACGGGGCTACTTGTTGGCCGTTTGTGGCGACCTGTGATGCTAGTGGCAGTTCATATGAAACGCTCCATTTAGGCTTTTACTTAGGATAGACCAGCGGTCGGAGAGGCTGGTCACATAAAGCCCTAGCATCTATATGATTGCCCTGACCCTATTGCTCTAATGGCAAGCGCCAACCCGTTTTATCATATACATGCTAGAAGGCGGTGGGTGAGGGTGTTAATGTCATAGATATGACGTTAAACTCTAATGTTGAATTTCTAATTTTGGAGCTCTAGGGAATGTGGAGTACCCCTTCATCACGATTACTCCCAATTCCACCCTGACCCGCAGTGTTAGGGCCCATCTTTGTGTTAAATAGAAAAAATATGAGTTTTAAAAATATTTTAAACAAATTCAGTTTTAAAAAATTGATTACCCATCAAAAATGAACAAAATAAAAACTCTTCGGCATAAACTGACCATAAAGACAATTTACTCATCGCACAGTGTGCCTACATGTGAATGTATGTGTCTGAGGGTCAATAGATATGTATTTCTGCATGCGTGCGTGTAGCTGCGTTAATATGTAAGTGTAATCTGTCTACCAAGTACTAATGTATAATATATATGAATGTATGTGTTTGAGCATACAATCATCCATCCATTTTGAAATAGACACATCCGTATATATATATATATATATATATATATATATACATAAATATATATACATATATGTATATATGTATATGTATATATATATATATGTATACGTACATATATATATGTATACATATATATATGTGTGTGTGTGTGTGTGTGTGTGTGTGTGTGTGTGTGAGTGAGTATAGATAAAAGGATATGAAAACACACAATAGGCTGTTAAAGTGAAACATTTTATATAATAAAATAAAATATTTTCACTTTAACAGCATATTGCGTTGTTTTCATAACCTTCTATCTATAATCATACTGTCGGATTCATTTCCATTCTCTTAACTTATATATATATATATATATATATATATATATATTATATATATATTATATATAGACATATATATATATACATGTATATGTATATATATATATATATATATATATATAGGTGTGTGTGTGTATGTGTGTGTGTGTGTGGGGGGGGGGTGTGCATGGACGTAGATGTGTGAGTGTGCATGTGTGCATATTAGTATGGATGTGTGCATATATTTCTTTGTGTGTATGTGTGTGTGTGTTTTCGTGAATACGTATGAGTGATAAAAACATATTCATTGCAAGTTCTATATATAGATGTTTGTGAGTATATATATATATGTGTGTGTGTGTGTGTGTGTGTAGGTGTAGGTGTTTGTATGTGTTTGTGTGTGGGGGTGCAAGCGCATGTGTGTGTGAATCTCTGTGTGAGTATGTGCTAGCATAAATATATTTGAGCAGCGAGAAATATATATAGATGTATATGTTTGAGCTTATATATGCATGTTTAGAAATATATACATATACATATATGAAAAGCCGGTTTAGCTCTGTCGGTAGAGTGTCCGCCAAAGATCAAAAGGCTCAGGGTTTAACTCAGCATGTGATTAGCGCAGAGTTTAGTGTTTTAAAGTGAGGAGCTGATGGTAAGTGTGGCGCTCCATTTCAAACGCTAAAATGATCTTCTTTGTCTAACGCTAGGGAAAAGGGGATAGTCTCCAACGCTCTCTGACTGATACCGACATTAGGTCGCCCCATCGACTTTATATACATATATATATATATATATATATATATATATATATATATATATATATATGTGTGTGTGTGTGTGTGTGTGTGTGTGGAAATATGAATATGTGTATTTTTGTCCAATTACTAACATATATAGATATATATATATATATATCCCTTTCTGACACTCCCCCTTTCTCACTCGTTGCGCGCATGCGCGTTCGTGGAATGAGTACATGTGAACTAAGTATGTCAATATCTTGGGCTTTTATCTCTCCATATGGATTTAGTTGTGGTCATGTATTTAATTATTTGCTACACGTCACTAAATGCATATGTAAACATATACATTGGATATATACGACCAAATGGGGTTTGTTTATATATATATATATATATATTATATATATATATATATATATATTATATATATATATATATATATATACATGTGTGTGTGTGTAAGTGAGTGTAAGTGTGTGCATACGTGTGCGCATGCGTTTAAGCATATATTTATATATTAATGTATATTTATATTGTTGCCTTTGTCTGGATATATATATATATATATATATATATATATATATATATATATATATATGTTGAGATAAAGACAGATAGAGAGAGAACAAAGTGAAAAGATGGAGAGAGAGAGAGAAAGAAA
>CM042182.1:30751231-30753731 GCA_023376005.1 Doryteuthis pealeii | reverse complement strand
TATATATATATATATATATTATTATTATTATTATTATTATTATTGTATACACAGGAATAACCTACTCGAGTTTCTCCATAAGGATCTTCAGGTTTAAATCCACTGAACTAATAAAGATGTTGATTAATTACCATATCTTACCAATAATTACCAATATCTTGATTAATTCAGTGGATTTAACCCTGAAGATCGAGGTTGTTCATGTGTATACCATCATAATAATAAATTTGCTCTACTAACGTATTGAGCACTTTATATTTGTTATATCGATATCTTATCTTTGTGAAACTTGCATCAACTAACCATTGTGACTAATTTCACCGGTAAGTTAACCTTTTCATATAAGATTATATATACATAAAATTGTATTATCCATTAAGAATTGATTTATTTCAAAACTTTATCGGCATTAAATAACCCATTGAGGTTGATATGCCGTAAAACAAAACAAACCAAACCAAATGTATACCTTCCTCAAGGGTATTAGTCCAAAGTGAGCGTAATTCCTTGTGCACCAATTCTTTCCTATCGACTGTGCTAAAAAAGTGCGGAATGGTCCAACACAAGCCTTCACCACTATAAACAAATCACTGTGTTGGTTGTTCACCGAATGAACACTCATGCGTCGAAAATCGAGTGAACAACCAACACAGTGATTTGTTTATAGTGGTGAAGGCTTGTGTTGGACCATTCCGCACTTTTTTGGCACAATCGATAGGAAAGAATTGATGCACAAGGAATGCCACAAACCCAATCAACGACTGACCTCAGGAATTTTGAATTCAGAGTTTTTCTTCTCCTAGACTGGTTACATATATATATATATATGTAGATAGATTGGTGGTAAAGTTGTGATCTGTTGCTGCAACCTACATAAAACTAAGTGGGGTCCCATATAACATATTGGACTGCGACATTATTGGAAGTGACTTCGAATTCCAGTCATGCTGTAATAGCATGACTGGAATTACGCTCACTTTTGGACTAATACCCTTGAGGAAGGTATAAATTTTGTTTGGTTTGTTTTGTTTTACGGCATATCAACCTCAGTGGGTCATTTAATGCCGATAAAGTTTTGAAATGGATAATACAATTTTTTTATAAATACATTTTTCTATTTAACCCATAGATGGGACCCTAACAGGTACTACCACTCCGGGTCAGAGTGGACCAGGGAGCAATGGTGATGAAGGGGTGCTCCACATTCCCAAACCTCCAAAACTGGAACCTCACCATCAGATAGAGTTTAACGTCATTCCCAGGACATGTAGACCCGCAGCCACCGCCTTCTAGCACCCATATGATAAAAAGGGATACGCCATTAAACAAAGAAAAAGACTAACCATAAAAGGAAGTATATTATTCAAGCACGTTTATCCTGCATAGTGATTCATGATTGGCGATTATTGTCGGGTGGAGTATTCACCAAGGAATCCCAAGGTTCCAAGTTCGATACCACTCCTTACAACCGAGTAAATGAGTAGCACAGCTTGGGTAATTTAATCTTTGCGTCACCCTGTAATATGTTACTCAACTAGGGGGGGGGGGAGTTTAATGGGAAAATAAATAATTTGGGTTCTGTTTTTTTCTGGGTCACCCTGTAATATTATGTTACTCAACTAGGAAATAACCAAGTAGGTATTTACCAAACCGCATCGGCACGGGCCGAATGTGACAAAGTCGAAAGTATGGGGCATTCAGTAAGGATCGAACTTGTTATTCATTAGTAATCGATCAGCGAAACTGGCTTGCTAACCATTACAACACAATGAGATTCCCCCTTTTTAACATCTCGGCACGGGTAGGATGTGACACAAGATCGCAAGTATGAGGCATCTAATGAGGAACGAACTCGCTATTCAGTAGTAATCTTAGACTAGACGGTCGGAGAGGCCCCTTCCAATCAATCAGCTTGTCCCATCAAGCCATAGCACCTATATGATTGTTCCTGTATTTTTGACAGGACAATCTTGATGTTTCAGACTGTTGTCCTCATCTTTATTGAGGTGTAAGGATTAAAGTTCCAAATGCAAAACAAAGCCTTCACAAAACGTTTTCATAACGTCGGGCTCACAGTTGTAAGATTCAAAGTGATAATACTTGAAGATAAAACTCCGACAAAGGTTGATAGACAAAACATTTTATATACAGCACAGAATAAACAGGGTAATAATACATAGAGGTGTACATAAACATACATACAAAAGTAGAGATAATGACACATTCATGAATGGTAAAATACAAGATATTTAGGTATCAAAGAGATACCTAAATGTACATAAAAACATAGTTACGGATACATGACTAAAGGATAGTCATATATCGTATACGAGACTTACTAGCAGTGAGTGGCTAGTGTTAAGGGCCGAAGCCCCAACGAGAAGAGGGTGGTCATAAGACTACCTCATTGTCTCGTAGGTCGAGCAACAGGGAAAGAGAGAGAGAGACGTTCAAATCAGCCGCTTAAATATCAAGGGCGCCTAGCGGGAACCAGCGAAAC
>CM042182.1:30723731-30746231 GCA_023376005.1 Doryteuthis pealeii | reverse complement strand
GTTCCATATATAGGTTTTAGTTTATTTAGTACACATGTTCTCTCATATATATATATAATTTTCCCTATCATAAATTTTAAACCTACCAACTATCAATAGATTAGAATTAAAGAATACACGATTAACTAACACGTTTCATATATAGCCTTTTTTTTTTTTTTTTTTAAAATTAAAATTAAATATATATATATATATAGTGATGGGATGATTGAGAATGAAAAAGAGATAATAGAGAATATAAAAAAATTAATTACGATTAATTTAACAATATTGACATACTTATTAACTCCTTTACATGACATTATTTCTTTAAACCATGACACTATTTCTTTAAACCATAATACCCTCTTAGGATTACGGTCAGTCTAGAACTATTAATAAATATTTAAGGAAAAGTGGGGAAAAAAAAAATAAGAATAAATAATAACAACAAAAGAATTTTTTAAAAAATAGTTAAAATAAAATATATAATTGAAGCAGTACATTATGCCTTTTGTAATTCAAATATTTGATTTATGATATTTAATCTATTGAAATTTAAGGGGAGAATGGTTTTGTTTATTTTTATTGTTTTGAATTTTGCATCAATCCTAATATGTAATTATTATGATATTTTAATACATAATTAAATATATATTTAATCTATTTAAGTTTAAAAGAAAAAGAGAAAAAAAGTACTCATAAAAGATATTTTCTTAAAAAAAAAAATAATAAAAAGATCATTTATTTTTTCTATCAATACTAATACATAATTTAAGATAATCTTTTATTACTTATTTACTATAAAAAAAATAATTTAAATTAGAGAACAAAGGGGATAAAGGGGGAAAAAAAAAAGAAAAAAAGAAGAGAAATAACAAAAAAAAAAGAAGAGAAGGAGAAAGAATAAGAAATGAAAGGTGAAAGCGAAACAAAAGCTAAGTATGTAAAAAAAAAAAAAAAAAAATTTTCTATTAACGGTTTTTTTCATTTGTTCACTTTTGTTTTGAAATTATGACATGCTCACACCGTTGCTACACATTGCTACACATTGCAACATCTTACCGGATGTCAGCCTTGTTCTCAACAAACTTTTAAGAAGAAAAAAAGAAAGAGAGAAATAAGAAATTACAGTTATTCGCCCATTCATAAAGGAGGAGAAGAAGAAAGAGAGGAAAAAAGGAGAGGAAAAGGAAATAGAAGAGAAATTATAACCACACAAATAAAAAAAAAAACATAAGCACGTCATTTCTGAAATAAGTCTGACGATAAAGCTTCGCTTTGAAATCGATTTAGACATATAAACATCTTTTTGTCTTTATTTTTTACGCATTGTATTGCCTTCGAATTTTATTATTTTATATATATATATATATATATATATATATATATATATATTATTTATATATTTGAAAGGAAGGAAAAACTCAACACCGTTATTCCATAATAAATTTATTTCGACCAAAATTGGGGCCCTTATAAATCGGAGTTGATTTAACGAAGAATTACAAATTCATAACCAATTAAAAAAAGAATAACAAATTCATAACCAATTAAAAAAAAGAATTAGATTTGATAACCTATTAAAAAAGAATCATAAATTGATATCCAATTAAAAAAAGAATTACAATTTTGATAAACAATTAAAAAGAAGAATTAAAAATTGATAACCAATTAAAAAACGAATTACAAATTGATAACCAATTAAAAATAATTACAAATTGATAACCACTTTAAAAGAATTACAAATTGAATCCAATTTAAAAGAAGAAGAACTAATTAAAAAATAATTAAAAAAAGAATTAAAAATTGATAACCAATTAAAAAATGAATTATATATCTATAAGCTATAAAAAATAATTTTGATAACCAACAAAAAAGGAATTGCAATTTGATAACCAATTAAAAGAAAGAATTACAAATTGATAAACAAGTAAAAAAAATTAAAAACTAATAAACAATTAAAAAGAATTATTAACCAATAAGACAAGACCATAGAATTAAAGATGGTCAGAATGAACAGATCAGTGTCCAAAGAGCCAACATAATTTCATTCGTACAATTCAATACTTAGATAGGGGTCCATTTAAGCAACAGCGGGTACTATAAGAAACTGAACACCAAAAAAAAAAAGACTTGATTCGGCATTAAATAACCTTAAAAGATTTGATGTGCCATAAAACAACCAAACAATCAAATCTTGTATACTTAGGTCTATATGAGGGAGTCACTGTGACATAATGGCAAAGGTGCTGGACTGCAAGGTTGTTATGAGTTAGTTTGGAATCCAGTAGTATTATTATGTTCTCTTTAGTTGGTAAGTGTTAATTCAGGGGAAACATTTGTTTACACTTCGTTATTCCGATTATTGATAATTTGGATTACTTGGATTATTCGGACTTTTGTCCTCATATTTATTGTTATCTGCACAATGTTTCGGCTGATGTGCCCTCCGGCCTTCTTCATGAATTTCTTGTCGGACTCAAGAACCTTCTTGAACTCAGGAACCCTCTTCTTGAGCTTGGGAACCTTCTCTTTGAACTCGGGAACCTTCATGGAACTTTCACGGAACAAAGAGACAACATAATTTCATTTGTGCAATTGTTTGGTTTGGTTTGTTTTGTTTTACGGCATATCAACCTCAGTGGGTCATTTAATGCCGATAAAGTTTTGAAATAAATCAATTCTTAATGGATAATACAATTTTTTTATAAATACATTTTTCTATTTAACTCATAGATGGGACCCTAACAGGTACTACCACTCCGGGTCAAAGTGGACCAGGGAGCAATGGTGATGAAGGGGTGCTCCACATTCCACAAACCTCCAGAACTGGAACCTCACCATCAGATAGAGTTTAACGTCATTCCCAGGACATGTAGACCCGCAGCCACCGCCTTCTATTACCCATATGATAAAAAGGGTTGGGGCTTGCCATAAGGGCAATAGGGTTGGGAAAATCATATAGGTGCTAGGGCTTGATCGGAGGGTTGCGCAATTGTGTATAAATATTTAAAATTAATCCAGAATTTCAAGTCCTCTCGGATACTTTTCAGTTTTTCAGTTTGTTTTTATCTACATTCTTCCGTATTAATCCTGTCTGACTATCGACTTATTCAACCCCCACCCCTAACAATATGCACGTATACCATCTTATCTATCGATCTATATGTCTCACAAACAATTTGTTTGTCGTATTTTATACATATTTGGTCTTTCTATATGCACAGGCATTTACATAAATATGATTTTTGGGAGAATATGTGCTTAATTGAAGTCGTACCTAATTTTGAAAGTTAATTAATTGATGATTAATTGATTAGGCGGGCAGACCTATTTAAATGTAAGGCTAAACAAATTGAGAAAAATCAATCTATGTATGTACATTTCGGCCTATTAGGCCTCATCAGCAGAGCTATAGATAGGAAGACCGCCTTGTGCGTGATTCGAAACCCGACTGTCGTGTAGAAGAAGTCACTATAAGAGGAATAGAAACCTACTTCTAAACAAAGAAAGTCCGGTTGGTGTAGAGGTTACGGTCCTCGCCTTTCAGCTTGACAGTCGGGTTTCGAATCACGCACAAGGCGGTCTTCCTATCTATAGCTCTGCTGATGAGGCTTAATAGGCCGAAATGTACATACAGAGATTGATTTTTCTCGATTTGTTTAGCCTTACATTTAAATAGGTATGCCGGCCTAATTAATTAATTATTAATTAATTATTAATAATTAACTTTCAAAATTAGGTACAACTTCAAT
This sequence comes from Doryteuthis pealeii, assembly GCA_023376005.1. NCBI lineage: Eukaryota > Metazoa > Mollusca > Cephalopoda > Myopsida > Loliginidae > Doryteuthis > Doryteuthis pealeii. Next base: position 30,742,494 of record CM042182.1, on the reverse strand, counting down.
TAAGCACATATTCTCCCAAAAATTGTTGGCTAAAAAAAAGCCATATCATAAACACATCGCTTGTGTATCTACTTCTCATAAATATGATTGTAAAAAAAGATTTGAATCTATACCTGATATGTAATGCATTTGCTTTTTATGCAGATTCCCTCGTACTTGTTATATTGATAGATAAATAAATAGATAGATGCGAACAGATTGAGATAGATAGATAAATAGATAGATAAATAGAAAGATAGATGGGAACAGATTGAGATAGATAGATAAATAGATAGATAAATAGAAAGATAGATGGGAACAGATTGAGATAGATAGATAAATAGATAGACAAATAGATAGATTAATAAATAGATAGATGGGAACAGATTGAGATAGATAAATAGATAGGTAAATAGATAGATAGATAGATAGATAGATGGGAACAGATTGAGATAGATAGATAAATAGATAGATAGATAGATGTGAACAGATTGAGATAGATAAATAAATAGATAGATAAATAGATAGATAGATGGGAACAGATTGAGATAGATAGATAAATAGATAGATAAATAAATAGAAGATGGGAACAGATTGGAATAGATAGATAAATAGATAGATAGATAAATAAAATGATAGATAGTTTCTGGAATTACATTTTTGTATTCAATCTTGGACGATTTGACCGGTCTCCTTTTTAACCAGAAAGTGTTAGAACATACGTACAAATAGGGAAGAAAAGTATTAATATATATATATATATTTACCTACCCCTCCAAACGAGCAGGATGTGACACAAGGTAAATTTCTTAAGCGGGGTTCAACATGTTTGAATTCAGAGTTTTCCTTCACCTAGACCGGTTGCTTAACCAAGATTAAAGAGCCCAGTCTGTCCTACTATTTACCCATAGCTGGAGAGAGAGTAAGATTCATACCTTTCCCAAGAAAGTGACGAGTCCATTTCCCATGACTTTAACCATTACAACACGCGCTTCCCGTAAGTATTAATATATAGATTTGTTTGCACACAGTAATATGGTATCCAATATTACAATCAAATACTAATAACTGGTCACATTGGCCCTATCTTGGGATCGGAGAGGCCCCCTCCGATCAATCGGTTAGTGACGTCAAGCCCTAGCACCTATATGATTGCCCCAACCCTATTGCCCCTTATGGCAAGCCCCAACCCCTTTTTATCATATGGGTGCTAGAAGGCGGTGGCTGCGGGTCTACATGCCCTGGGAATAACGTTAAACTCTATCTGATGGTGAGGTTCCAGTTTTGGAGGTTTGGGGAATATGGAGCCCCCTTTCATCACCATTGCTCCTTGGACCACTCTGTTAGGGTCCCATCTATGGGTTAAATAGAAAATGTATTTATAAAAAAATTGTATTATCCATTAGAATTGATTTATTTCAAAACTTTATCGGCATTAAATGACCCACTGAGGCTGATATGCTGTAAAACAAAACAAACAAACGAACGAACGAACGGAACCAATTGTAGCGAGATGGAAGGTCCTAAGTTTTGCGAGGACTACTATTAGAAAAGTAGGAAAAAGAAATAAGAGATAGTAAAAACTTTAAAAAAAGTGATGAACATAAAACAGGTTGTCGTGAGTTTGACCGGGGCGTGAACCCCCAAATGGAGAATTGAAAGCCAACCGGAAGTTTCGGGTGTTGACCGGAACTGGAAGTCACGTGGTGACGTGGAACGACGAAGAAAAATACCGGCCTCTTTTTGCTTTCCGAGGCCTAGGGGAACGGACGGGCCTCTGGTCCCTAGTGTGGGATCGCAGTAATCTGACAGTGTCCCCCCTCTCTCTCTCTCTCTCTCTCTCTCTCTCTCTCTCTCTCTCTGCCTTTCCTCCTCTCCGACACAACCCACGAGACGAGACGAGCCTGGAAATAAAAGATCAGCAGCTTGTGACGATATATTTCTCGCGTTGTACTTTTTTTATCGACAAGATGACCGCCACGTGCCCAACATCTTCTTAGTGTCGTGAATTTGGAGGCACGTTGACAAGACTCGCTATACAACATATATCGCTATTAGAACGTTACGTATATCCGTGAATATACCGCATCGTTACACAATGACTTTCCCTTTTCTTACTAAACAAATCCTAATTTTATATGTCTTTCCAGATATAAATAAATTCTTCATTATTTTTGCACAAAAAGCAAGATCTTGTGATAGTGAACGTGTTCATATACTTACATTGTGGTTAATTGTTTTATTTTCATAGTTTCCTCCGGACATACATACACACAACTGCCCTTTAAATATGTATAGATTTTCACTCAGATACACTTTAGTATTATAATAAGGAAAGCCTTTTTATGTGGGCCCAAAAGACGAGATCCCCGTGGCGTAATACCTAACGTGCTCAATTGCAACATCGGCGTACGCGGGTTCGAACCCCAGTTTCGCTATTACGTTCACATTCGGACGAATAACTAGGGGTAAGATACGAAATCATGACATGTTATTTATGAGGGCATAATATCATCAGGGACCGCTGTTAGCACCGGTTCCATGACTCTCCTTTGCCAATCGTCTCTATTAATCACCCCTGGCAGGTCTTCATTGCGGCATCTAGAATCTGCAGAGAGCTGCATTAGTATATACAAGCGTACGTCTCCACTGGAGAACGTCTCTTGTGTTCGATTTGGCTTCTCAAGCAATGTCCAGCATTCGGTAAATCTTTGCCTACTTTAAACCACTCGCATACGCTCTTCCATTACTGCAATCCAACTGTAAGCTACTGACAACGAGGAATCTATCCCCTTTTCACTTTTCACTTTTCAATAAGACCAAGGAGATTATTTTAGCATCTGAGATGGAGTGCCACACCTACCATCAGCCCCTAATTTTACCGCGCACACACACACACACACATATATATATACTAGTACGAAATAAGAAAACACCCTCCGGGTGATGTAAAAATAGATTTTTGAAACATATTGCCTGAGGGGTGGGTGTAAAAAATTCAATGTCAGCGAGTTTGTACCCTAAGTAAGTAAAATCATCAAATTCATTAAAGGAAATAAAATCATCAAATTCATTAAAGGAAAGAAAACAATTTGAAATGTAAACTTTAAATATGTATTAAAATAAAACAAAAAGTCATGTATTTATTAAAACTTGTTTTAAAAAACAATGAGGACTGTCTAATGTTGCATATTCAAATTTTGAGTGTATTTATTCTATGTTATGGCGATTTTGGGTAATGTGACGTAAGCAGTGACGTAATTTTGTTACAGACAAAAACCGGAAGCGAATCTCCATTATATATATATATATATATATATATATATATAGCGAGAGAGAGAGAGAGAGAGGGAGGGAGAGAGTAAAATAGAGAGAGAGAGGGGCAGATATAAAGGAATAGCTATGAATATGTGTGTGTGTGTGTGTGTGTGTTAACGCCTATGTGTGTGTGCGTCTGTGTGTGTGAATTTCTGTGAATGTATCCTGTGCGCATACATGTTTGTTTTTACATATGTGTTTGTGTATATATGTTTGTTTATGCGTGCATGGGTGTGCATTTTTGTGTATATGTGTTTGTACGTGTGTGTGGGCGTGTGTGCGCACGTGCTTGCGGCTGTTGTAAATTAATTCATACACGAGTCTACTTACTTCTAAGTATTACCACATGCTTGTTCACATGAAAAAAAAGAAAGATTTTGACTTTAAACCGAAATCCCCCCCCCCCTCTCTCTCTCTCTCTCTCTCTCTCTCTCTCTCTCTCTCTCTCTCAGTCCACACACTCTTAATTTTTTCTAAATCCCTCTCTCTCTCTCTCTCTCTCTCTCTTTTCTCTCTCTCTCTCTCTTTTTCTCGGTCCACACATTCTCCATTCCTCTAGCTTATTTTACCCATCCCATCTCTCTCATTTTTCTTTCTATCTCTCTCTCTCTCTCTGTCTCTGTCTCTGTCTCTCTGTCTCTGTCTCTCTCTCTCTCTCTCTCTCTCTCTCCTTCTTACGCTCTGAATTTCTCAGCCTATTTCACACATTTCATTTCTCTCATTTACTCTTTCTTTCTCACTCTCTCACTCTCTCTCTCTCTCTCTCTTTCTCTCTCTCTCTCTCTCTCTCTCTCTCTTTTAGCTATTTTCTTTCTAACTCTCTCTCACACATACACACGCACACACACACACACACACACACACACATCCTCTCCCTATCAGTGCTCACTTTCTCTCCTCTCTCTCTCTCTCTCTCCCTCTCTCTCTCTCTCTCTCTCTTTAGAACATATACTCTCTCCCTTTGTTTATTCCTTATATTTGTTCCCTCTCATATCTACACACATGCACACACGCTTATAGAAACACATACACACACGCGCATACACACACACACACACACACACACACACACTCGTGGGAGCACCCCACACAAACTCACACAAACACAACCTTTTTTTACAATTAGAAATATTTAATTTATGCATACGAATTTAGTCATGTATATTTATTTATGAACGAAAAACATTCCTGTTGCTATAGTAACCGTTGTTCACAGGACACACCCATTTTCCGACATATGTATATCAACATTATGAGACATGCATAAACATATGTTTTTTCTAACTTACACACCAGAGGGTCATGGGTGCACAACTATTTCAAAACAGCTCACTAATTTATATAAGTATACTTGGAAACGCTAATTTGCTCAAATGAGTAAATAAAGAAATTACATTAACCCTAGTAAAACGGCAATACAATAGAACTGTAGAAAGTAAAATAGGCTGGTTAGTTGGTTGGATTTTACGGCATGTTAACTCTTGTTGGGTTATTTTATACCTAAGATCTTTTGTTTTATTTATTGTTGATAGGTACTCAATTTTAAATAAATAGAATACATTAGAACTTTTGAATCAAAGTAGAGGAGGAAATGATGTTGGTTGGTTGGATTTTACGGCATGTTAACCTCTAATGGGTTATTTTATACCGAAGATGTTTTTGTTTTATTCATTGTTGATAGGTACTCAATTCTTTTTTAAATAGAATTCAATAGAACTTGAATCAATGTAGAGGAGGCAACTATGTTTGTTGGTTGGATTTTACGGCATGTCAACTCTTGTTGGGTTATTTTATACCGAAGATCCTTTGTTGCATTCCTTGTTGATGGGTACTATTTTCTATACAATACATTAGAACTTTAGAATCAAAGTAGAGGAGGCAACTATGTTGGTTGGTTGGATTTTACGGCATGTCAACCTCTAATGGGTTATTTTATACCGAAGATGTTTTGTTTTATTCATTGTTGGTATGTACTCAATTTTTAAAAAATACAATACAATAGAACAGAAGAATCAAAGTAGAAGTGGCAACTATGTTTGTTGGTTGGATTTTACGGTATGTTAACTCTTGTTGGGTTATTTTATACCGAAGATCCTTTGTTGTATTCCTTGTTGATGGGTACTATTTTTTATACAATACATTAGAACTTTAGACTCAAAGTAGAGGAGATAACTATGCGGGTTGGTTGGATTTTACGGCATCTCAACTCTTGTTGGGTTATTTTATGCAAAGAAGCTTTTGTTTCATTCATTCTTGATGGTTACTCAATTTTTAAAAACTCAAAATTTTCTATCTATTTGACCCATAAATGGAACACTAACAGGTACTACCACTCCGGGTCATAGTGGACCTGGGAGTAATGGTGATGAAGGGATACTCCTCATTTTTCAGAGCTCCAGGATTGGAACTTTACCAAAGAAATTACATTCACCCTAGTAGAATGGCAACACATTAGATCTGTTGAAATCAAAGTAAAGTAAGCAGAGTGCCTTGTGTCGGTTGATTGGTTGGATTTTACGGCATGTCAAGCCCTGTTGGGTTTTTTTATACCAAGAAAGTTTTGTTTTATTCATTTTTCATTGTTACTCAATTTTTAAAGACTATTTTTTTCTATTTAACCCATAGATGGAACTCTAACAGGCACTACCACTCCGGGACATAGTGGACCAGAGAGCAATGACGATGAAGGGTTACACCCCATTTCCTAGACCTCCAGAACTGGAACCTCAACATCAGATAGAGTTTAACGTCATACCCAAGAGATAAACAACCCCAGTCACTACTTTCCACCACATATATGATAAAAAGTGTTGGGGGATTGCCATAAGGGCAACATGGTTGGGACAATCAAATAGGTCTAAGTAGACCTGAGAGTAATGGTGATGAAGAGATACTCCACATTTCCCAGGGGTCCATGATTGGGACTTTACGATCAGATAGAGTTTAACGCCATACCCAGGACATTAACCCCCGCAGCCACCTCCTTCTATCATATATATGAGAAAAAAGGCTAGGGTTTTTCCAGAAGGGCAATAGGGTTTGGACAATCATATAGGTGCTAGGGTTGTCGTGAAAAGCAGATGTATCGGAATGAGCCACTCCGACCACCGTCTTACTCAAGTCAAGGCCAAAGTGGGGCGTTGCCTGTCATGGACTGCTCGGCCACCGGGTTTCCATCCTTAACCACCCACGGCCAAAAGGTGGCCCCATTAGTGGGGGTCTTACCCCTCTGCAGAGATGCAATCGGTGTATTCTAAAGCCCTAGCCGACATAGTGGCCAATGTATTGCTATCATCGGACAGCGAGGGAATCTCTCCCTTTTCTACTTGCACTATACCAGAGAGAGTTTGTTGTTTCGTCTGAGTTCGAACACCATGCCTACCATCAGCTCCCCACTTAACTGCATAGATCCAAGCTGAGATGGCTAGGGTGAGTATTGAACCCGGAACCTTATGGTTAATTTCTTTCTCTCAGAAGAATGTCATATCAGTTCATCCTTGCTTCTCCATGAGTGTCCGGCATGTCTTGTTCACCTCAAACGGACGGTTTGTGTAATTGGGAACAGGTGGCCATACAGTTGTTTTTTATGGGATGCTGTTTCCAGGATTTGTTTAAGGCAGCATGCAGCATATTCGTCCAGCTGCCATCTAGTTTACTGGGCTAGCGCTAGTGAGAAGGAGATAGACTCCCTCTTTGTCCGGTTGATACCGACAATAGGCTTCTTCGCCAAATTTACTTTTGTGTATATTTGAGCCGGTGTTAAATGGTATTTTATTTGTATTAGGCTTTCTCACTGTTGCTATATATTATTTCTAGGATTTTTGTCGTGTTTATGATCTTGTTATAATGAAGATTATGTAACTATCTGTCTGTAACTACGTCACCACTAACATCACGATTTCCTTAGTTATTTAAGCTATATTCTCAACGATTATGAAATAGTCATTATTTAATCTTAATTAGGATCTTATTCATTAACGATCTATCTATTAAAGTCTAGCTGAGTTAGATTTGCTACAAAACTGCCCATATTATTAATACATTTAAAATCCTGAAATATGTGTAATATGTCTGTTATAGGTGATATAACCTATTTACATAATGGAATAATCCTACTACTACTATAAGTAGCAAAGACAATTGTAGCTTGAGGAACAAGCGACACGATCCAGTTCTAGACTGTATTGTCGGACGTAACTTCACTTTCCTTCTGTAAATTCTACTTTCTTTATTCAATACAATTGTATCAACTTTCACCAGTCTTTATTTGTGACCCTTAATGACCCCCATAACAATGTCTATAACAAATAAAGAGTTACAATATATGTGGTGGGAATAATTTGCATGATGATATTAAAAGAAAAACTGGGTTTAATAAATAAGTACTTGCTGTTACCGATTTCTAATACTATCATGTTATTTTCAAACGTATTAAAAGCAATCGTATACATAATTTTATATAAAAATCTAATCGATTTCTATATAAAATTATATATAACATTAGAATAAGTTTAATATTTTCATATTCGTTTTTATTTAGTTTTGTTGGTTTTTCTAATTTGATATATTTTTATTTTTATTACATTAAAACTTAAATACTTACGCCCAGGGCGCGCATACTTTAACTAGTTTTTTTTTAATAGAATATTTTAGTATTGCAGGTGAGGATTTTCCGGATAACGGATGGTGTGAATGTATCAGTGCAATTGTTATGTTTTGTTCGAAACTGAGAAGGATATTATGACACATCCTTCATCGAGTAGGATCATCCGGAAACACTTTCAGGGGTGGGGGGGATTAGGACAAATGGATCCCTATATATATATATATATATATATATATATATATATATATATATATATATGGATTTAACTCGCAAATACACCGGCACAAGCCGAATCCTTACTACACGGCCTAGAAAAAGCAGCACGAAATGTCGGCCTGTACGTGAACTCTGATAAAACTGAGTTCATGTCTTTCAAAAACAAAAACGACATCTCAACCATCGACGGCAAACTCCTAAACTCTGTAGAACAATTTAGATACTTAGGCAGTAACATCTCCTCCACAGAAAACGACGTTAATGCACGCATAGGAAAGGCATGGGCCGCTATAAATAGATTATCTATCATATGGAGGTCCAATCTCACAGACAAGCTAAAGAGACAGTTCTTCCAGGCTGTTGTTGTGTCGGTGCTGCTGTATGGCTGCACCACCTGGACCCTAACTAAGCGACTAGAGAATAAACTAGATGGGAGCTGCACAAGAATGCTGCGGGTGATCCTGAACAAGACGTGGAAACAGCACCCTACGAGAAAACAGCTGTACGGCCACCTAGCACATATCACCCAAACCATCCGAGTAAGACACGCGGGACACTGCTGGAGAAGCAAGGACGAACTCATAAGCGACGTCCTCCTGTGGAAGCCAGCACATGGGCACACCAGTGTGGGCCGACCAGCGAAGACGTACGTTGATCAGATCTGTGCGGATGCAGGATGCTGCATAGAGGACCTCCCGAGAATGATGAGCGATAGGGGCGGATGGAGAGAGATTGTCATGGATATCCGCGCTGTGGGGGCCAATAACATCTAAATGAACAAACAGCGATGCCATTAAAATCTATCAACTGACCTAAATAAAAAAACCCAAGGCCCTATATATGTGGGACCAGTCACAAGCCGTGACTCATGGGTGGCGTGTGCAAAAAGATCGTTGATCCCATCGGCATTCCCCCTCAAGAGGGTCGCCACAGACACTTGGCAATAAACCTAATCTTACCCCTTTATATCAAGGGGACAGAATAGCCCCCTTGGATCAACGCTGTTAATTTTATTTATCTAGTCCAGTAGCTGAAGTCTGGACACAGGCACCGAGGGGTGGTGTAAGGGTATTTGCCAATCATTCCACTTATGAAGGCATGACACAAGGAGATTTTATGTAGGTCCACCCAGAAGCCGAAGCTCATGGATGGTGGGTGCAAAAATACGTTGATCCCGTCGGCATTCCCCCTCAATGGAAGTTCCACAGGTACTGGGCAATAAACCCAGCCTTGCCCCTTTAAACCAAGGGGTCAGGTGTGGCATTGGGGAATAAACCCTGGAATTAACGCTGTTAATTTTACTATTATCTAGTCCAGAGGCCGAAATCTGGACACAGGCACTGAGGGGCCACGTAAGTATTATACAAGTGTCTTACCATTTAAGCATATAGTCAAAACTGTTAATTAAAAAGTGTTACTATAGACACCAGGGGCCGGGATAACTCAGTCGGTAGAGCGTTTGGCTAGAAACCACAAGGTTCTGAGTTCGATACCGGTCCTCGCCAACTCAGCGTATGAGCAGCACAGGGATCTGTGTGAAAAAGTAAGGAGCTTATGGTAGGTGTGGCGCTCCACCTCAGACACCAAAACAATCTCCTTAGTCTAGCGCTATTGAAAAGGGGATAGACTCCCTCGCTGACTGGCTGATACCGACATTAGGCCGCCCCGACGACTTTATTTTTTTACTATAGACATACAACGTCTATAATTAACTAAACTCTAGGCATAAAATGACCCCAAACGGGTTGATGTGCCATTAAAGTCCATCAACCAACCGACCTACCCACCAAGAATAAAAACACCAAGTGGGTATTTGCCTCATACTCCACTTGTATGGGCTGGGCACAAGGCCTCGTTTTAACGTGGGCCCACCCACAGGCCGAAGCTCATGGGTGGGAAAGAACAAAAATTGCGTCGATCCCTTCGGCATTCCCCCTCAAAGGGGCGCCTCAGGCGCTGGGCATTAAACCCAGCCCTGCCCCTTTAAGTCAAGGGCGTAGGTATTGCCTGGGGGATAGCCCCCTGGGACCGACGCTATTAATTGAACACACCAGTCCAGTGGCCGAAGCACACCGAACCCCCGTCCCGAAGGCCGGGTTGGAAGTGTAATAAAGTGGAATAAAAACACCAAGTGTCTTACTATTTGAGCAACGACCACTAACCCAAAACGAGAATATTTGCCAGTCAGCTCATAAAGTGCGTGTGTGCTTTCCTGTGGTTCAATAAAGCCTGTATCAGCTGAGGCGTGTGTACCTGTATCAATAGCTCTTCCCGAGACGCCACGCGTTTTCCAATTGTGACAGATGTGCGCGCGCGTATATACACAGACCAATAATAACCAAAAATAACAATACATAACTGTACAAAAATAAGAACACCCCTTACATATGTTTTGTTCAATTTTATTTTTATTAAGAGGGAAGCTGCAATTTCATTTTTCTCTTATGTAGATTTTGGTAATAAAAAAGTCAATTTTGTAGAGGAGCCTATTGTTAGAATCAGCTGGACAGCGAGGAAGTATATCCTCTTTTCGCTAGCACTACTTTCTTCTTTCTTTCTTATTATATTTTTTCTGTGTAGTATGTCCTTTTTCTCCCCTTTCTTTCTTTATGATAAAAATAGAATGGTCCATTATTTAGTTGAGTTGACGACTCTCATACGAAGTAAGAATTCAGTGAATAAGCAACAAGAGATTATCAGATTTACATTTTTGCATTTCATCCTGGACGATATGGACGGTCTCATTTTTAATTAGAGAATGTTGCAAGATGATAACGGTCGTACAAATAAGGACTACGAGTATTGGGTTAGTCAATTGCCTTGTTTTGTTTTGTTTTGTTTTTAGTTTTTTTTACGGCATATCAACCACGGTGGGTCATTTAATGCCGACAAAGTTGTGAAATAAATTCATTCTTAATGCATAATACAATTTTGTTTATCAACTCATGTTTTTCTATTCAATCCATAGATGGGTCTCTAACAGGTACTACCATTCCGGGTCACAGTGGACCAGGTAGCAATTGTGATGAAAGGGTGCTCCACATTCCCCAAACCTCCAAAACTGGAACCTCACCATCAGATAGAGTTTAACGTCATTCCCAGGACATGTAGACCCTCAGTCACCACCTTTTAGCACCCATATGATAAAAAGGAGTTGGGGGTTGCCATAAGGGCAATAGGGTTGGGGCAATCATATAGGTGCAAGGGCTTGACGTGACCAGCCGATTGATCAGAGGGGGCCTCACCGACCGCCCGTCTAGGCTAAGATAGGGCCAAAGTGGAGTATTGCAAGTCATGGACTGCTCGTCCACCTGTGTTCTATCCTTAAGCATCACGGGTCGCCACCCACGGCCAGCAGGTAGCCCCATTGGTGGAGTCTTACCTCTCTGCAGAGGTGCAGTCGGTGCATTCTAACGCCCCAGCCGACAGGGCGGAATTGTTTTGTAATATTTTGGTTCATGCGAATTTGCTGGCAATAACAACTGCTGATTTGAAATACCTTCATTGTGTAAACACAATTAGGTTAATTTAACATATTTCACACCTAAAAGATATGCGTACCTGCGCAGCTGCATGTGCATGAAGGTATTTACCCAAACCATTGGCCACGGGATGGATGTGACACAAGTGTCTTACCATTTAAGCATATCGTTAAAACTGTTAATTAAAAAGACGTCAGGGGCCGGGTTAGCTCAGTCGGTAGAGCGTTTGGCTAGAAACCACAAGGTTCCGAGTTCGATACCGGTCCTCGCCAACTCAGAATATGAGTAGCACAGGGATCTGTGTGGTAAAGTAAGGAGCTGATGGTAGGTGTGGCGCCCCACCTCAGACACCAAAACAATCTCCTTGGTCTAAGGCTATTGAAAAGGGGATAGACTCCCTCGCTGACTGGCTGATACCGACATTAGGCCACCCCGACGACTTTACTTTTTACTATAGACGTACAACGTTTATAATTTAACTAAACTGACCCCAAAACGGGTTGATGCGCCAACTCAGCGTATGGGTAGCACAGGATCTGTGTGGTAAAGTAAGGAGCTGATGTAGGTGTGGCGCTCCACCTCAGATGCTAAAAACAATCTTCTTGGTCTAGCCCTTTGAAAAGGGTATAGACTGACTGGCTGATACCGACTTTAGGCCGCCCCGACGACTTTACTTTTTACTATAGACGTACAATGTCTATAATTAACTAAACTCTAGGCATAAAATGACCCAAACGGGTTTGATGTGCCATTAAAGTCTATTGAGGCAAAATACCAACTTGTGTTTTTATTCTTGGTGGCGTTTGGGGGCGGGTTTTGGGGGGTGGTTTTTGCGTTGGTTGATGGACTTTAATGGCACTATCAAACCCGTTTGGGTCATTTATGCTAGAGTTTAGTTAATATAGACATTGTACGTCTATATAAAAAGTAAAGTCGTCGGGGCGGCCTAAGTCGGTATCAGCCAGTCATTCTATACCCTTTCAATAGGGCTAGACCAAAGAAGATTGTTTAGCGCATTGAGGTGGAGCGCCACACCTACCATCAGGCTCCTTACTACACACAGATCCCTGTGCTACCCATACGCGAGTTGGCGCATCAACCCGTTGGGGTCAGTTTAGTTTAATTATAAACGTTGACGTCCTATAGTTAAAAAAGAAAGTCTGTCGGGCGGGCCTAATTCGGTATCAGCAGTCAGGCGAGGAGTCTATCCCCTTTTCAATAGCCTAGACCAAGGAGATTGTTTTGCGTGTCTGAGGATGGGCGCCACACCTACCATCAGCTCCTTACTTTACCACACAGATCCTGTGCCTACTCATATTCTGAGTTTGGCGAGGACCGGTATCGAACTCGGAAACCTGTTCTGGGTTTCTAGCCAAACGCTCTACGAGAGCTAACCCGGCCCCTGACGTCTTTTTAATTAACAGTTTTAACCGATTATGCTTAAAATGGTAAGACCACTTGTGTCACATCCATCCCGTGGCCAATGGTTTTGGGTAAATACCTTCATGCCACATGCAGCTGCGGCAGGTACGCATATAAAACCTTTAGGTGTGAATATGTTAAATTAACCTAATTTGTGTTTACACAATGAAGGTATTTCAAATCAGCAGTTGTTATTTGCCAGCAAATTCGCTGAACCAAAATATTAACAAAAACCAATTTCCGCCCGTCGGCTGCGGGCGTTAGAATGCACCGACTGCAACCTCTGCAGAGAGGTTAATAAGACCTCCACCAATGGGGCTACCTGCTGGCCGTGGCGTGGCGACCCGTGTGCTTTAAGATAGAACACAGGTGTACGAGCATGTCCATGACTTGCATAACTCCAACTTTGGGCCCTATCTTTAGCCTATGACGGGCGCGTCGGGTGAGCCCCCTCTGATACATCGGCTGGTCACGTTCAAGCCTTGGCAACCTATATGATTTGCCCCAAATACCCTATTGCCTTAGGCAACCCCCAACTCCTTTTTATCATATGGGGTTGCTAAAAGGTGGTGACTAGGGTCTACATTTGTCCTGGGAATGACGTTTAAACTCTATCTGATGGTGAGCGCTTCCAGTTTATGGAGGTTTGGGGATGTGGAGCACCCTTCATCACAATTGCTACCTGGTCACTGTGACCCGGAATGTAGTACCTGTTTAGAGACCCATCTATGGGATGAATAGAAAAACATGAGTTGATAAACAAAATTTGTATTATGCATTAGAATGAATTTATTTCACAACTTTGTCGGCATTAAATACCCACCGTGGTTGATATGCCGTTAAAAAAAACTAAAACAAAAAACAAAAAAAACAAGGCAATGACTAACCCAAACCGAGCCTATTTGTTACGACGTTATCATCTTGCAACATTCTCTAATTAAAAATGAGACCGTCCATATCGTCCAGGATGAAAGCAAAAATGTAAATCTGATAATCTCTTGTTGCTTATTCACTAATTTTCTTTATTCGATTTATTTTTTGAAGGAGCAACTCAACTAAAATGACCACATTATCATAAAGAAAGAAAGGGAAGAAAAAGGCAACATACTACACAGAAAAAATATAATAAGAAAGAAAGAAGGAAGTAGTGCTAGCGAAAAGAGGATATACTTTCCTCGCTGTCCACTGATTCTAACAATAGGCTCCTCTACAAAATTACTTTTTATACCAAACACAAAAGAGAAAAATGAAATTGCAGCTTCCCTTCTTAATAAAAATAAAATTGAACAAACATTGTAAGGGCTGTGTTCTTATGTTTTTGTACAGTTATGTATTGTTATTTTTGGTTTATTATGCGTCTGTGATATATTACGCGCGCGCACATTCTTCACAATATGGAAAACGCGTGGGTTCGGGAAGAGCTATTTGATACAGGTACACACGCCTCAGCTGATACAGGCTTTATGAACCACAGGAAGCACACACGCACTTTATGAGCTGACTGGCAAATATTCTCGTTTTGGTTAGTGGTTCTTGCTCATAATAGTAAGACAACTTTGGGTGTTTTTATTCCACTTTATACACTTTCCAACCAACGGCCCTTCGGGACGGCCGGGTTTCGTGTGCTCGGCCACGGACTGGTGTGTCAATTAATAGCGCGCCCAGGGGTATCCCCCAGGCAATACCTACGCCCTTGACTTAAAAGGTGCTAGGGCCTGGGTTATGCCAGCTCCTGAGGCGCCCCTTTGAGGGGGAATGCCGAAGGATCGACGCAATTTTGTCTTTCCACCAGAGCTTCGGCCTGTGGGTGGGCCCCACGTTAAAAACGAGCCTTGCTGCCCAGCCCATACAAGTGGAGTATAGGCAAATACCCACTGGTGTTTATTCTTGGTGGGTAGGTCGGTTGCGTTTTGTATGGACTTTAATGCACATCAACCCGTTTGGTTTCATTTTATGCCTAGAGTTGTAGTTATATTATAGACGTTGTATGTCTATAGTTAAAAAAATAAAGTCGTCGGGGCGGCCTAATGTGGTATCAGCCAGTCAGCGAGGGAGTCATCCCCTTTTCAATTAGCGGCTAGACTAAGGAGATTGTTTTGGTGTCTGAGGTTGGAGCGCCACACCTACCAATAAGCTCCTTACTTTTTCACACGGATTCCTGTGCTAGGCTCATACGCCTGAGTTGCGAGGACCGGTATCGAAACTCAGAACCTTTTGTTGGTTTCTATCCAAACGCTCTACCGACTGAGTTATCCCGGCCCCTTGGTGTCTATAGTAAACACTTTTTAATTAACAGTTTTGACTATTATGGCTTAAATGGTAAGACACTTGTATGAATACTACGTGGCCCTCATGCCTGTGTCCAAGATTTTCGGCTCTGGACTAGATAATTAGATAAAATTAAAACAAAAAAAAAGCCGTTTAATTCCGGGTTTTATTCCCCAATGCCACACCTGACCCTTGGTTAAAGGGGGGCAGGCGGGTTTATGGCCCAGTACCTGTGGAAACTTCCATTGAGGGAATGCGACGGGATCAAAACGTATTTTGCCACCCACCATCCATGAGGCTTCTTTTGGCTTCTGGGTGGGAACCATACATAAAAATCTCCTTGTGTCATGCCTTCATAAGTGGAATTGATTGGCAAATACCCTTACACCACCCCCTCGGTGCCTGTAAATGTCAGACTTTCAGCTACTGGCACTAGTAAATAAAATAACAGCTGATCCAAGGGGGCTTATTCTGTCCCCTTGATATAAAGGGTAAGATTTAGGTTTATGCCCAAGGTGTGTGGCGACCCTTCTTGAGGCAGGCAATGCCGATGGGATTCAACGATCTTTTTGCACACGCCACCATGAGGTTCACGGCTGTGACTGGTCCCACATTATGATAGGCCTTGGGTGTTATTAGGTCAGTGATAGATTTTAATGGCATCGCTGTTGTTCATTTAGATGTTATGCCCCACAGCGCGGATATCCATTGACAATTCTCTCTCATCCGCCCTATCGCTCATCATTCTCGGGGGTCTCTATGCAGCATCCTGCATCCGCACCAGATCTGATCAACGTACGTCTTCGGCTTGGTCGGCCACATGGTTGTGCCCATGTGCTGGTTCCACAGGAGGAGTCGCTTATGGAGTTCGTCCTTGCTTCTCAGCAGTGTCCCGCGTGTCTTACTCGGATGGCTTTGGGTGAATGATGCTAGGTGCCGTACAGCTGTGTTTTCTTCGGTAGGGTTGCTGTTTCCACGTCTTGTTTCAGCGATCACCCGCAGCATTCTTGTGCAGCTCCCATCTAGTTTATTTCTCTAGTCGCTTAGTTAGCGGTCCAGGTTGTGCAGCCATACAGCAGCACCGACACAACAACAGCCTGGAAGAACTGTCTCTTTAGGCTTGTCTGTGAGATTGGACCTCCATATGATAGATAACTATTTATTAGCGGCCCATGCCTTTCCTATGCGTGCATTAACGTCGTTTTCTGTGGAGGAGATGTTACTGCCTAAGTATCTAAATTTGTTCTACAGAGTTTAGGAGTTTGCTCGTCGATGGTTGAGATGTCGTTTTTTTGTTTTGAAAGAATGACTCAGTTTTATCAGAGTTCACGTACAGGCCGACATTTCGGTGCTGCTTTTCAGGCCGTTGTAGTTATGGATTCGCTTGTGCCGGGTGTATTTGCGAGTTAAAATCCATATATAATATAGTATATATAATATATATATAATATATATTATATAGGAGATCCATTTGTCCTAATCCCCCCCCCCTGAAAGTGTTTCCGGATTGATCCTACCTCGATGAAGGATGTGTCATAATATCCTTTCTCAGTTTCGAAACAAAACATAAACAATTTGCACTGATACATTCAACCATCCGTTATTCGGAAAATCCTCACCTGCAATACTAAAATATTCTATTTAAAAAAAACTAGTTAAAGTATGCGCGCCCTGGCGTAAAGTATTAATTATAATGTAATAAAAAATAAAAATATATCAATTAGAAAAACCAACAAAACTAAATAAAAACGAATATGAAAATATTAAACTTATCTATTTATATATAATTTTTATATAGAAATCGATTAGATTTTTATATAAAATTATGTATAAAGATTGCTTAATACGTGACAATTAAAAACATGATAGTATTAGAAATCTTAACAGCAATTACTTATTTATTAAACCCAGTTTTATCTTTTAATATCATCATGCAAATTATTCCCACCACTATATTGTAACTCTTTATTTTTATAGACATTGTTATGGGGTCATTAAGGGTCACAAATAAAGAACTTGGTGAAAGTTGATACAATTGTATGAATAAAGAAAAAGTAGGAAAATTTTAAGAAGGAAAGTGAAGTACGTCCGACAATACAGTCTAGAACTGGATCGTTCGCTTGTTCCTCAAGCTACAATTGTCTTCTACTTATATTTGTAGTGTAGGATTTTCCATTGTAAATAGGTTATATCACTATAACAGACATATTACACATATTTTCAGGATTTTAAATGTATTAATAATTGGCAGTTTTGTAGCAAATCTAACTCAGCATAGACTTTAATAGATAGATCGTTAATGAATAAGATCCTAATTAAGATTAAATAATGACTATTTCATAATCGTTGAAATAAGCTTAAATAACTAAGGAAATCGTGATGTTAGTGGTGACGTAGTTACAGACAGATAGTTACATAATCTTATTATAACAAGATCTAAACACGACAAAATCCTAGAAATAATATATTAGCCAAACAGTGAGAAAGCCTAATACAAATAAAATACCATTTAAACACCGGCTCAAATATACACAAAAAGTAAATTTGGCCGAAGAAGCCTATTGTCGGTATCAACCAGACAAAGAGGGGAGTCTATCTCCTTCTCACTTTAGCGCTAGCCCAGTAAACTAGATGGGCAGCTGGACGAATATGCTGCATGGCTGCCTTAAAACAAATCCTTGGAAAAAGCATCCATAAAAAAACAACTGTATGGCCACCTGTTCCAATTACACAAACCGTCCGTTTGAGTTGACAAGACATGCCGGACCACTCATTGGAGAAGCAAGGATGAACTGATATGACATTCTTTCTGCGAGATAGAATTAACCATAAGGTTCCGGGTTTCAATACTCACCCTAGCCATCTCAGCTTGATCTATGCAGTTAAGTGGGGAGCTGATGGTAGCATGGTGTTCGAACTCAGACGAAAACAACAAACTCTCTCTGGTATAGTGCAAGTAGAAAAGGGAGAGATTCCCTCGCTGGTCGATGATAGCAATACATTGGCCACTATTGTCGGCTAGGGCTTTAGAATACACCGATGCATCTCTGCAGAGGGGTAGACCCCCACTAATGGGGCCAACCTTTTGCGCCGTGGGTGCGCGTTAAGGATGGAACCCGGTGGCCGAGGAGTCCATGACAGCAACGCCCCCACTTTGGCCTTGACTTGAGTTAAGACGGTTGGTCGGAGTGGCGCTCATTCGATAACATCTTGCTTTTCACGACAAAACCCTAGCACCTATATGATTGCTTTCACAAACCCTATTTGCCCTTCTGGAAAAACCCTAGCCTTTTTCTCATATATTATATAGAAGGAGGTGGCTGCGGGGGTTAATGTCCATGGGTATGGGCTGTTTAACTCTATCTGATCGTAAAGTCCCAATTCATGGACCCCTGGGAAATGTGGAGTAATCTTCTTCATCACCATACTCTCAGCGTCTACTGTAGACCTATTTGATTGCCCATCTCTCTCT
>CM042182.1:30718818-30723631 GCA_023376005.1 Doryteuthis pealeii | reverse complement strand
AACACCCCGCAGACGAGATCAAAAGGTGATGCTTTCTGTAGGTGTTGGGGGTGTTGTCTCTCCTTTATTTTTACCTCTCTTTTCTGTGGCGGCTTCTTTCCTCTCTTTTTCACTACCTTTTCGTTCCTTGTTTGACGAGGAGGCACCAGGTCGCACGGTCTTCTGCACAAGCATCCCACGTGTTTATGTCGATGTGGCATGTCTTCATGTCTCTCTTGTAGACATCTTTGAAGCGTAGGTGTGGTCTCCCTGCCGGTCGGGTACCCTCCACTAGTTCACCATACAGCAGGTCTTTGGGGATACGGCCTTTGTCCATCCTCCTGACATGGCCAAGCCAGCGCAGATGTCTCTCGCAGGTGATGGTGGGTATGCAGTTTACGTTTGCTCGTTCCAGCACGTCTGTGTTGGGCACTTTGTCCTGCCAGCGAATGCGTAGAATGTGGCGTAGGCATCTGAGGTGAAAGCTGTCCAGATTCGTCACACACACACACACACACACACACACACACAACACACACACACACATATATATATATATATATATATATATATATATATATATATATATCTTTGAAAGGAAGGAAAAACTCAATACCGTTATTCCATAATAAATTTATTTCGACCAAAATTGGGGCCCTTATAAATCTAAGTTGATTTAACGAAGAATTACACATTCATAACCAATTAAAAAAAGAATTACAAATTCATAACGAATTAAAAAAAAGAATTAGATTCGATAACCTATTAAAAAATGAATTACAATTTTGATAACCCATTAAAAAATGAATTACAATTTTGATAAACAATTAAAAAGAAAAATTAAAAATTGATAACCAATTAAAAATGATTACAAATTGATAACCACTTTAAAAGAAGAATTACAAATTGAATCCAATTAAAAAGAAGAAGAACTAATTAAAAAATAATTAAAAAATAATTAAAAATTGATAACCAATTAAAAAATGAATTACATATCTATAACATATAAAAAAATAATGTTGATAACCAACAAAAAAAGGAATTGCAATTTGATAACCAATTAAAAGAAAGAATTACAAATTGATAAACAAGTAAAAAAAATTAAAAACTAATAAACAATTAAAAAGAATTATTAACCAATAAATCAAGACCATAGAATTAATTAAAGGTAGTCAGAATGAACAAATCAGTGTCCAAAGAGCCAACATAATTTCATTTGTGCAATTCAATACTTAGATGGGGTTCCATTTAAGCAACAGCACTATAAGAAACCGAACACAAAAAAAGACTTGATTCGGCATTAAATAACCTGAAAAGATTTGATGTGCCATAAAACAACCAAACAATCAAATCTTGTATACTTAGGTCTATATGAGGGAGTCACTGTGACATAATGGCAAAGGTGCTGGACTGCAAGGTTGTTATGAGTTAGTTGGGAATCCAGTAGTATTATTATGTTCTCTTTAGTTGGTAAATGTTAATTCAGGGGAAACATTTGTTTACACTTCGTTATTCCGATTATTGATAATTTGGATTACTTGGATTATTCGGACTATTGTCATCATATTTAATGTTATCTGCACAATGTTTCGGCTGATGTGCCCTCCGGCCTTCTTCATGAATTTCTTGTCGGACTCAAGAACCTTCTTGAACTCAGGAACCCTCTTCTTGAGCTTGGGAACCTTCTCTTTGAACTCGGGAACCTTCATGAAACTTTCATGGAACAAAGAGACAACATAATTTCATTTGTGCATTTGTTTGGTTTGGTTTGGTTTGGTTTGGTTTGGTTTGTTTTACGGCATATCAACCTCAGTGGGTCATTTAATGCCGATAAAGTTTTGAAATAAATCAATTCTTAATGGATAATACAATTTTTCTATAAATACATTTTTCTATTTAACCCATAGATGGGACCCTAACAGGTACTACCACTCCGGGTCAGAGTGGACCAGGGAGCAATGGTGATGAAGGGGTGCTCCACATTCCCCAAACCTCCAGAACTGGAACCTCACCATCAGATAGAGTTTAACGTCAATCCCAGGACATGTAGACCCGCAGCCACCGCCTTCTAGCACCCATATGATAAAAAGGGGTTGGGCTTGCCATAAGGGCAATAGGGTTGGGAAAATCATATTGGTGCTAGGGCTTGATCGGAGGGTTGCGCAATTGTGTATAAATATTTAAAATTAATCCAGAATTTCAAGTCCTCTCGCATGCTTTTCAGTTTTTCAGTTTCTTTTTATCTACATTCTTCCGTATTAATCCTGTCTGACTATCGACTTATTCAACCCCCACCTCTAACAATATGCACGTATACCATCTTATCTATCGATCTATATGTCTCACAAACAATTTGTTTGTCGTATTTTATACATATTTGGTCTTTCTATATGCACACAGGCATTTACATAAATAAGATTTTTAGGAGAATATGTGCTTAATTGAAGTCGTACCTAATTTTGAAAGTTAATTAATTGATAATTAATTGATTAGGCGGGCATACCTATTTAAATGTAAGGCTAAACAAATTGAGAAAAATCAATCTATGTATGTACATTTCGGCCTATTAGGCCTCATCAGCAGAGCTATAGATAGAAAGACCACCTTGTGCGTGATTCGAAACCCGACTGTCGTGTAGAAGAAGTCACTATAAGAGGAATAGAAACCTACTTCTAAACAAAACGAAAAATCTAAGAAAGTCCGGTTGGTGAAGGAGTTACGGTCCTCGCCTGTCAGCTTGATAGTCGAGTTTCGAATCACGCACAAGGCAGTCTTCCTATCTATAGCTCTGCTGATAAGGCCTAATACGCCGAAATGTACATACAGAGATTGATTTTTCTCGATTTGTTTAGCCTTACATTTAAATAGTTATGCCCGCCTAATTAATTAATTATTAATTAATTAACTTTCAAAATTAGGTACGACTTCAATTAAGCACATATTCTCCCAAAAATTGTCGGCTAAAAAAAAAGCCATATCATAAACACATCGCTTGTGTATTTACTTCTCATAAATATGATTGTAAAAAAAGATTTTGCACCTGATATGTGATGCATTTGCTTTTTATGCAGATTCCCTCGTACTTGTTATATTGATAGCTTAATAAATAGATAGATGCGAACAGATTGAGATAGATAGATAAATAGATAGATAGATAAATAGATAGATAGATGGGAACAGATTGAGATAGATAAATAGATAGGTAAATAGATAGATAGATGGGAACAGATTGATATAAATAGATAAATATATAGATAGATAAATAAATAGATAGATGGGAACAGATTGAGATAGATAGATAAATAGATAGATAAATAAATAGATAGATGGGGACAGATTGAGATAGATAGATAAATATACAGATAGATAAATAGATAGATAGATAAATAAAATGATAGATAGATAGTTTCTGGAATTACATTTTTGTATTCAATCTTGGACGATTTGACCGGTCTCCTTTTTAACCAGAAGGTATTACAAGATACGTACAAATAAGGAAGAAAAGTATTAATATATATATATATATTTACCTACCCCTTCGCACGAGCAGAATGTGACACAAGGTCAATTTCTTTAGCAGAGTTCATCAGGTTTGAATTCAGAGTTTTCCTTCTCCTAGACCGGTTGCTTAACCAAGATGAAAGAGCCCAGTCTGTCCTACTATTTACCCATAGCTGGAGAGAGAGTAAGATTCATACCTTTCCCAAGAGTATTATCGCTAGTTGAAATGTAATTACCAAATCCAGGATTTGAACTCGGGGTGACGAGTCCATTTTCCATGACTTTAACCATTACAACACGCGCTTCCCGTAAGTATTAATATATAGATTTGTTTACACACAGTAATATGGTATCCAATATTACAATCAAATACTAATAACTGGTCACATTGGCCCTATCTTGGGATCGGAGAGGCCCCCTCCGATCAATCGGTTAGTGACGTCAAGCCCTAGCACCTATATGATTGCCCCAACCCTATTGCCCCTTATGGCAAGCCCCAACCCCTTTTTATCATATGGGTGATAGAAGGCGGTGGCTGCAGGTCTACATGTCCTGGGAATGACGTTAAACTCTATCTGATGGTGAGGTTCCAGTTTTGGAGGTTTGGGGAATGTGAAGCACCCCTTCATCACCATTGCTCCCTGGTCCACTCTGACCCGGAGTGGTAGTACCTGTTAGGGTCCCATCTATGGGTTAAATAGAAAAATGTATTTATAAAAAAATGGTATTATCCATTAAGAATTGATTTATTTCAAAACTTTATCGGCATTAAATGACCCACTGAGGTTGATATGCCGTAAAACCAAACAAAAAAAAAATAACTAGAATCGGCTCCTCGGCGTTGCCTGGGTAGAAGGGTATAATAAAAAGTTAATCTCACAGATACATTGATTGTTTTGGTCTTACATAATGGATTTATATTTTAATCACGAACGGAACCAATTGTAGCGAGATGGAAGGTCCTGAGTTTTGCGAGGACTACTATTAGAAAAGGAGGAAGAAGAAATAAGAGATAGTAAAGGCTTAAAAAAAAGCGATGAACATAAAACGGTTTGTCGGGAACTTGACCGGGGCGTATTGAAAGTCAACCGGAAGTTTCGGGTGTTGACCGGAACTGGAAGTCACGTGGTGACGTGGAACGACGAAGAAAAAAACTCTTTTTGCTTTCCGAGGCCTAGGGGAACGGACGGGCCTCTGGTCCCTAGTGTGGGATCGCAGTAATTTGACAGTGTCCTCCCTCTCTCTCTCTCTCTCTCCCCTCTCTCTCTCTCTCTCTCTCTCTCTTCTCTTCTCTCTCTCTCTCTCTCTGTCTGCCTTTCCTCCTCTCCGACAC
>CM042182.1:30701318-30713818 GCA_023376005.1 Doryteuthis pealeii | reverse complement strand
GTCTAAGTAGAGCTGAGAGTAATGGTGATGAAGAGATACTCCACATTTCCGAGGGTTCCTGGATTGGGACTATACCATCAGATAGAGTTTAACGCCATACCCAGGACATTAACCCCCGCAGCCACCGCCTTCTAACATATATGAGAAAAAAGGCTAGGGTTTTTCCAGAAGGGCAATAGGGTTTGGACAATCATATAGGTGCTAGGGTTTGTCGTGAAAAGCAGATGTATCGGAATGGGCCACTCCGACCACCGTCTTGCTCAAGTCAAGGCCAAAGTGGGGCGTTGCCTGTCATGGACTGCTCGGCCACCAGGTTTCCATCCTTAACCACCCACGGCCAAAATGTGACCCCATTAGTGGGAGTCTTACCCCTCTGCAGAGATGCAATCGGTGTATTCTAAAGCCCTAGCCGACATAGTGGCCAATGTATTGCTATCATCGGACAGCGAGGGAATCTCTCCCTTTTCTACTTGCACTATACCAGAGAGAGTTTGTTGTTTCGTCTGAGTTGGAACACCATACCTACCATCAGCTCCCCATTTAACTGCACAGATCCAAGCTGAGATGGAACCTTATGGTTAATTTCTTTCTCTCAGAAGAATATCAGTTCATCCTTGCTTCTCCATGAGTGTCCGGCATGTCTTGTTCACCTCAAATGGATTGTTTGTGTAATTGGGAACAGGTGACCGTACAGTTGTTTTTTATGGGATGTTGTTTCCAGGATTTGTTTAAGGCAGCATGCAGCATCTTCGTCCAGCTGCCATCTAGTTTACTGGGCTAGCGCTTGTGAGAAGGAGATAGACTCCCTCGCTGTCCGGTTGATACCGACAATAAGCCTCTTCGCCAAATTTACTTTTGTGTATATTTGAGCCGGTGTTAAATGGCATTTTATTTGTGTTAGGCTTTCTTAATTTTGCTAAATATTATTTCTAGGATTTTTAGCGTGTTTATGATCTTGCTATAACGGAGATTATGTAACAATCTGTCTGTAACTACGTCACCACTAACATCACGATTTCCTTAGTTATTTAAGCTATATTCTCAACGATTATGAAATAGTCATTATTTAATCTTAATTAGGATCTTATTTATTACCGATCTATCTATTAAAGTCTAGCTGAGTTAGATTTGCTACAAAACTGCCCATATTATTAATACATTTAAAATTCTGAAATATGTTTAATATATCTGTTATAGGTGATATAACATATTTACCTAATGAAATAATCCTACTACTACTATATGTACCAAAGACAATTGTAGCTTGAGGAACAAGCCACACTATTTAGTTCTAGACTGTATTGTCGGACGTAACTTCACTTTCCTTCTGTAAATTCTACTTTCTTTGTTCAATTCAATTGTATCAACTTTCACCAGTCGTTGGTCTTTATTTGTGACCCTTAATAACCCCACAACAGATATGTAGTAGGACAGACTGGCTTATTTAACCTTGGTTAGGCAACCAGTCTAGAAGAAGGAAAAGCCTGAATTCAAACCGGGTCACTACTAGAATAGGCTCAGTCCTAATTAGTGATCTATTTCAATTTTTTTTTTAAATAGGAAGAGGAATCCAAATGCCTGCGAATCTCGCTTACTAACTGTTATAGGTGATATAACCTATTTACATAATGGAATAATCCTACTACTACTATAAGTAGCAAAGACAATTGTAGGTTGAGGAACAAGCGACACGATTCAGTTCTAGACTGTATTGTCGGACGTAACTTCATGACCCCCATAACAATGTCTATAACAAATAAAGAGTTACAATGTATGTGGTGGGAATAATTTGCATGATGATATTAAAAGAAAAACTGGGTTTAATAAATAAGTACTTGCTGTTACCGATTTCTAATACTATCATGTTATTTTCAAACGTATTAAAAGCAATCGTATATATAATTTTATATAAAAATCTAATCGATTTCTATATAAAATTATATATAACATTAGAATAAGTGTAATATTTTCATATTCGTTTTTATTTAGTTTTGTTGGTTTTTCTAATTTGATATATTTTTATTTTTATTACATTAAAACTCAAATACTTACGCCCAGGGCGCGCATACTTTAACTAGTTTTTTTTTATTAGAATATTTTAGTATTGCAGGTGAGGATTTTCCGGATAACGGAGGGTGTGAATGTATCAGTGCAATTGTTATGTTTTGTTCGAAACTGAGAAGGATATTATGACACATCCTTCACCGAGAAGGATCATCAGGAAACACTTTCAGGGAGGGATTAGGACAAACGGATCCTTATATATATATATATATATATTATATATATATATATATATATATATATGGATTTAACTCGCAAATACACCGGCACAAGCCGAATCCTTACTACACAGCCTAGAAAAAGCAGCACGAAATGTCGGCCTGTACGTGAACTCTGATAAAACTGAGTTCATGTCTTTCAAAAACAAAAACGACATCTCAACCATCGATGGCAAGCTCCTAAACTAGAACAATTTAGATACTTAGGCAGTAACATCTCCTCCACAGAAAACGACGTTAATGCACGCATAGGAAAGGCATGGGCCGCTATAAATAGATTATCTATCATATGGAGGTCCAATCTCACAGACAAGCTAAAGAGACAGTTCTTCCAGGCTGTTGTTGTGTCGGTGCTGCTCTATGGCTGCACCACCTGGACCCTAACTAAGCGACTAGAGAATAAACTAGATGGGAGCTGCACAAGAATGCTGCGGGTGATCATGAACAAAACGTGGAAACAGCACCCTACGAGAAAGCAGCTGTACGGCCACCTACAACATATCACCCAAACCATCCGAGTAAGACGGACAAGACACGCGGGACACTGCTGGAGAAACAAGGACGAACTCATAAGCGACGTCCTCCTGTGGAAGCCAGCATGTGGACAGGCCAGTGTGGGCCGACCAGCAAAGACGTACGTTGATCAGATCTGTGCGGATGCAGGATGCTGCATAGAGGACCTCCCGAGAATGATGAGCGATAGGGGCGAATGGAGAGAGATTGTCATGGATATCCGCGCTGTGGGGGCCAATAACATCTAAATAAACAAACAGCGATGCCATTAAAATCTATCAACTTACCTAAATAAAAACACCAAGGCCCTATATATGTGGGACCAGTCACAAGCCATGACTCATGGGTCGCGTGTGCAAAAAGATCGTTGATCCCATCGGCATTCCCCCTCAAGAGGGGCACCACAGGCACTTGGCAATAAACCTAACCCTACCCCTTTATATTAAGGGGGCAGAATAGCCCCCTTGGATCAACGCTCTTAATTTTATTTATCTAGTCCAGAGGCCGAAGTCTGGACACAGGCACCGAGGGGCGGTGTAAGGGTATTTGCCATTCATTCCACTTATGAAGGCATGACACAAGGACATTTTATGTAGGTCCACCCAGAAGCCGAAGCTCATGGGTGGTGGGTGCAAAAATACGTTGATCCCGTCGGCATTCCCCCTCAATGGAAGTTCCACAGGTACTGGGCAATAAACACAGCCTTGCCACTTTAAACCAAGGGGTCAGGTGTGGCATTGGGGAATAAACCCTGGAATTAACGCTGTTAATTTTACCATTATCTAGTCCAGAGGCCGAAATCTGGACACAGGCACCGAGGGGCCGCGTAAATATTATACAAGTGTCTTACCATTTAAGCATATCGTTAAAACTGTTAATTAAAAAGTGTTACTATAGACGTCAGGGGCCGGGTTAGCTCAGTCGGTAGAGCGTTTGGCTAGAAACCACAAGGTTCCGAGTTCGATACCGGTCCTCGCCAACTCAGCGTATGAGCAGCACAGGGATCTGTGTGATAAAGTTAGGAGCTTATGGTAGGTGTGGAGCTCCACCTCAGACACCAAAACAATCTCCTTGGTCTAGCGCTATTGAAAAGGGGATAGACTCCCTCGCTGACTGGCTGATACCGACTCTAGGCCGCCCCGACGACTTTACTTTTTACTATAGACGTACAATGTCTATAATTAACTAAATTGTAGGTATAAAATGACCCCAAACGGGTTGATGTGCCGTTAAAGTCCATCAACCAACTGACCAACCCACCAAGAATAAAAACACCAAGTGGGTATTTGCCTCATACTCCACTTGTATGGGCTGGGCACAAGGCCTCGTTTTAACGTGGGCCCACCCACAGGCCGAAGCTCATGGGTGGGAAAGAACAAAAATTGCGTCTATCCCTTCGGCATTCCCCGTCAAAGGGGCGCCTCAGGCGCTGGGCAATAAACCCAGCCCTGCCCCTTTAAGTCAAGGGCGCAGCTATTGCCTGGGGGGATAGCCCCCTGGGACCGACGCTATTAATTGAACACACCAGTCCAGTGGCCGAAGCACACCGGACCCCCGTCCTGAAGGCCGGGTTGGAAGTGTAATAAAGTGGAATAAAAACACCAAGTGTCTTACTATTTGAGCAACGACCACTAACCCAAAACGAGAATATTTGCCAGTCAGCTCATAAAGTGCGTGTGTGCTTTCCTGTGGTTCAATAAAGCCTGTATCAGCTGAGGCGTGTGTACCTGTATCAATAGCTCTTCCCGAGACGCCACGCGTTTTCCAATTGTGACAGATGTGCGCGCGCGTATATACACAGACCAATAATAACCAAAAATAACAATACATAACTGTACAAAAATAAGAACACCCCTTACATATGTTTTGTTCAATTTTATTTTTATTAAGAGGGAAGCTGCAATTTCATTTTTTCTCTCATGTAGATTTTGGTAATAAAAAAGTCAATTTTGTAGAGGAGCCTATTGTTAGAATCAGCTGGACAGCGAGGAAGTCTTTCCTCTTTTCGCTAGCACTACTTTCTTCTTTCTTTCTTATTATATTTTTCTGTGTAGTATGTCCTTTTTCTTCCCTTTCTTTCTTTATAATAGAAATAGAATGGTCTATTATTTAGTTGAGTTGACGACTCTCATACGAAGTAAGAATTCGGTGAATAAGCAACAGGATATAATCAGGTTTACATTTTTGCATTTCATCCAGGACGATATGGACGGTTTCATTTTTAATCTGATAGTGTTGCAAGATGATAACGGTCGTGAAAATAAGGACTACGAATATTGGGTTAGTCAATTGTTTTGTTTGGTTTTGTTTTGTTTTACTGCATATCAACCACGGTGGGTCATTTAATGCCGAAAAAGTTGTGAAATAAATTCATTCTTAATGCATAATACAATTTTGTTTATCAACTCATGTTTTTCTATTTAACCCATCGATGGGACCCTAACAGGTACTACCACTCCGGGTCAGAGTGGACCAGGGAGCAATGGTGATGAAAGGGTGCTCCACATTCCCCAAACCTCCAAAACTGGAACCTCACCATCAGATAGAGTTTAACGTCATTCCCAGGACATGTAGACCCTTAGCCACCGCCTTCTAGCACCCATATGATAAAATGGGTTGGGGCTTGCCATAAGGGCAATAGGGTTGGGAAAATCATAGTGGTGCTAGGGCTTGACGTGACCAGCCGATTGATCGGAGGGGGCCTTACCGACCACCCGTCTAGCCTAAGATAGGGCCAAAGTGGAGTATTGCAAGTCATGGACTGCTCATCCACCTGGGCTCTATCTTTAAGCATCACGAGTCGCTACCCACGGCCAACAGGTGGACCCATTGGGGGAGTCTTACCCCTCTGCAGAGGTGCAGTCGGGACATTCTAACGCCCCAGCCGACAGGGCGGAATTGTTTTGTAATATTTTGGTTCATGCGAATTTGCTGGCAATAACAACTGTTGATTTGAAATAACTTCATTGTGTGAACACAATGAAGTTACTTGCACATATTTCACAGCTAAAAGATATGCGTACCTGCGCAGCTGCATGTGCATGAAGGTATTAACCCAAACCATTGGCCACGGGATGGATGTGACACAAGTGTCTTACCATTTAAGCATATCGTTAAAACTGTTAATTAAAAAGTGTTACTACAGACGCCAGGGACCGGCTTAGCTCAGTCGGTAGAGCGTTTGGCTAGTAAACCACAAGGTTCCGAGTTCGATACCGGTCCTCGCCAACTCAGAGTATGAGTAGCACAGGGATCTGTGTGGTAAAGTAAGAAGCGGATGGTAGGTGTGGCGCCCCACCTCAGACACCAAAACAATATCCTTGATCTAGCGCTATTGAAAAGGGGATATACTCGCTCGCTGACTGGCTGATACCGACATTAGGCCGCCCTGACGACTTTACTTTTTACTATAGATGTACAACGTTTATAATTAACTAAACTGACCCCAAAACGGATTGATGTGCCAACTCAGCGTATGAGTAGCTCAGGGATCTGTGTGGTAAGGAGCTGATGGTAGGTGTGGCGCTCCACCTCAGATGCTAAAAACAATCTCCTTGGTCTAGCGCTATTGAAAAGGGGATAGACTGACTGGCTGATACCGACTTTAGGTCGCCCTGACGACTTTACTTTTACTTTACTTTTACTATAGACGTACAACGTCTATAATTAACTAAACTCTAGGCATAAAATGACCCTAAACGGGTTGATGTGCCATTAAAGTCCATCAACCAACCGACCAACCCACCAAGAATAAAAACACCACTTGTATGGGCTGGGCACAAGGCCTCGTTTTAACGTGGGCCCACCCACAAGCCGAAGCTCATGGGTGGGAAAGAACAAAAATTGCGTCGATCCCTTCGGCATTCCCCCTCAAGGGGGCGCCTCGGGCGCTGGGCAATAAACCCAGCCCTGCCCCTTTAAGTCAAGGGCGGGTATTGCCTGGGAGGATAGCCCCCTGGGACCGACGCTATTGATTGAACACACCGGTCCAGCGGCCGAAGCACACCGGACCCCCGTCTCGAAGGCCAGGTTGGAAGTGAATAAAGTGGAATAAAAACACCAAGAGTCTTACTATTTGAGCAACGACCACTAACCCAAAACGAGAATGTATGTAGCCAACACGTAGAGATTAACATATCGTTAAAACTTTTGAATCAGAGAGTGTTGCAAGTGTAAGGTGTCACTAGGTCACAAGTATGGGCCATCCAGCGTGTATCAAACTCGCTATTCAATAATAATAGATCTACAAGCATAACTTGCTAACCATTACACAACGATGTATTTACCCAAACGGTTCACTACGGTAAGATATCACACCGGATTCCAACTACGCGTAGGCTGTTATACAATAGCATCCAGTGAGGATCGAACTCGCAATTCATTAGTAATGAATTATTAGCGACACTAGCTTGCTAATGATTAAACCACAATGAGACGGCCAAGATATTTGCCCAACCCGTTCGCCACGAGTAGGATGTGACACTAGATGACCGACATGAAGAATCCAGCAAGAATAGAAATTTCTATTTTTCTAAATGTTCGAGAATGGTTAGTATTATCTGCGTTATTCGGACTATTGTCATCATTTTCATTGTTATCTGTACAACGTTTGAACACATGGCCTAGTGGATAAGATAGTTAGGTTAAGACAGTTCTAAGTGTTCTGGATTCCAGGTTCAATTCTTACCGGCGGTAGTAACATAGAAAAATAATTAACACAGCTCCTGTCCCAGCTATGGTTAGCGGAATGAGAACAGGATATCCCCGTGGACTGAATAAAGGGTAGGTTCAAAGTTCCGTGATGGCTCCCGATTACGACAAGAAGGTTCCCGACTACGACAAGAAAGTTCCCGAGTTCGAAAAGAAGGTTCCCGAGTCCGTGAAGGTTCCCGAGTCCGAGAAGGTTCCCGAGTCTGACAAGAAATACTCGAAGAAGGCCGGAGGGCATATCGGCCGAAACATTGTACAGATAACAATGAAGATGAGGACAATAGTCCGAATAACACAGATAATACTTGAAATTTATATTTATCAACAATGGATGTGTGAGACTGGCTTATTAACCAGTATACAACGATGGAACTCACTCTTTTTCCCAAACTGTTTGAAAACAGGTAGGATGTGATACAAGGTCGAAAGTATGGGATATCCAACGAGTATAGAACTCTCTATTCAATAGTAATGGATCGCCGAGACTAGCTTTCTAACCATCATACCACGATGGGGCAGCTTCTTTTACCCAAACCGTTCGCCACTTGTAGGATGTGAAACGAGATCACAAGTATGGGGCATCCGGTGAGAATCGAACCCGCTATTCAGAGTAATATATCTGCGAGACTAGCTTTTCTAATCATTACACCACGATGGGATACCTTCTTTGACCTAATCCGTTCGCCACTTGTAGGATGTGAAACGAGGTCGCAAGAATTGAGCATCCCGTGAAAAAGTCGAGGCCTAATAGGCTGAAATGTACATACAGAGATCGACTTTTTCTCGATTGGTTTACGGTTTACATTTAAACCGATATGCACGCCTAATTCATTTAATTATAATTAATTAATTAACAAATTAGGTATGACTTTAATTAAGCACATAATCTCTCAAAAAATTGTCGGCCTTCGCCATTTCAAACACATTGTTTGACCACTTCATATATGTATATATAAGAACCATATATATATATATATATATATATATATATATATATATATATATATTATGATATAACTATGTAAAAACAAATATTTATTTTGAACTACATGGTGTTTGCAAAATGTAATTCAATTGAAATTATTTTAAAATTAAAAGGAAAATAATTGTGAAAGACATTTATAGACTCTATCAGCGCACGTTTATATTTATATCAATATATAAGTAAATGAGTTCAGTAGTACCTACTACAAATATACAGGCAACTGTTGACGTTTAAATAAATAAATAGTCAGACACGCACACGTACACAAATACACAAATATATATATATATATATATTATATATATATATTTGTGTACGTGCGCGTGTCTGACTATATATATATATATATATATATATATATATATATATATATATATATATATATATATATATATTGAGTTGGTAGTTAGAGACTATTGCATGATATAGTCATGCATGCAAGTGTTCGTCCTCTTCTGCAAACATACGCCAAATTACAATCGTATATCAAACGAAAGTTTCATAGAGAAGCCGCCGTTGGCATATGGTAACATTTCCTTTGCATTCAGTGAGAATGGCGAGTGAAAGAGGCACGCTAAACCCGGCACTCCCAAGAGTGCTTCGGGCTTATTGGATATCATCACGATGAAGAATAACATACGCTATGAATACAACTAAGAGAATGTTTGTTCAAGCCAGAAGGCCATGATATACA
The DNA here is from genome assembly GCA_023376005.1 of Doryteuthis pealeii. Taxonomy (NCBI): domain Eukaryota; kingdom Metazoa; phylum Mollusca; class Cephalopoda; order Myopsida; family Loliginidae; genus Doryteuthis; species Doryteuthis pealeii. The sequence goes on along the minus strand of CM042182.1, from coordinate 30,704,634 downwards.
CATACATGCCTGGCCAGTCCCCGACATTATCAATTAATCTATTCGAGTATATATCTATATATGATGTGTGTACAAAATGTATCGAGACAAAAGCTGTATTTACAAAGAGAAAAATGAACAATGAATGAAATGTTAATTTTTATTCAAAATACGAGCTGTGTTAAAAAAAAGTATAGAGACAGAAGCTGTATTTACAAAGACAGAAAATGAACAATGAATGATATGTTAATACGACGTGTATTCAAAATGTATCAATACAAGTTTTATTTACATAGACAGAAATGAACAATCGAGACTGAAGCTGTATTTATTATAATAGATACGAACTATGAATGAAACGTTACCTTTCTTCAAAATACGAGCTGTGTACAAAAAGTGTCGAAACTGGAGCCGTATTTAGAAAATGAAAGAAATAAACAATGAATGAAACGTTAATTTTCTTTATAATACCAGGTATTGAAACCGAAGCTGTATTTACCAAAACATAAATGAACAATGAATCAGACGTTAATCTTCTTCAAATTAAGTGATGTGTTCTAAAAGTATCGAGACTGAAGCTGTATTTACCAAAACAGAAATGAACACACCCACCCACAAACATGTGTACACTCGTAGGCAACTACTCATGTGACACAACGGGCGGTCGGAGAGGCCCCTTCCGATCAATCGGCTGGTCACGTCAAGCCTTAGTACCTATATGATTTTCCCAACCCTATTGCCCTTATGGCAAGCCCCAACCCCTTTTTATCATATGGGTGCTAGAAGGCCGTGGCTGCGGGTCTACATGTCCTGGGAATGACGTTAAACTCTATCTGATGGTGAGGTTCCAGTTTTGGAGGTTTGGGGAATGTGGAGCACCCCTTCATCACCATTGCTCCCTGGTCCACTCCGACCCGGAGTGGTAGTACCTGTTAGGGTCCCATCAATGGGTTAAATAGAAAAATGTATTTATAAAAAAATTGTATTATCCATTAAGAATTGATTTATTTCAAAACTTTGTCGGCAACCCAGTGAGGTTGATATGCCATAAAATAAAACAAACCAAACCAATCATGTGACACACACGAGTTTACACACACACACACATATATATATATATATATATATATATATATATATATATAAAATGTTCGTATATAAATTTTTAAGGATCTAATGAAACGTGAGTATATTCATATTTTTGTAAGCGCGAACTGTGACTATTACCTTAAGGATGGTTAGTGTGGTGGTCACAGTCAATGCTTGCAAATTAACGAAAAATAATTACTGTCCTCACAACAATCTAATGATTGATTCCTGTCGTGAAACTAATAGTCACGCTAAATGGCTTCTGACAACCATTTCCAAAGATAATGTTTTTTTTAAGTTTTAAAAAGCGATTTTAACCATTTACCTAATAGCGATAAAGGGAATGAAATAGAAATACTAAAAGATACAGAGTTAGAAAAAGACCTTGGTGTGAATGTTCACCCTGAATTAAAATTTATATTTATATATATCTTATTATAATGGAGATTGTGGGTTTGTCTGTCTGTAACCGAAACTATATTACTATACAAGTCACAATTCCTTTAGTTATTTACATCATATTCTCCATGATTTTATTTTTATTTAAACCTCAATTATTAATAAAATTGTTTTACATTACTTACACTGTTGACCATATATACATACTAATTACATGCAATTGTATTTATATATACAACAAAATAGAGGTTTACAGTATGAATGGGAAGGCTAATTTGCATATTGATCTTTAAAAATTGATTTTAATAAATATATGCTTAGTATTATTGATTTCTAATTGTTTGGTTTTATCTTATTAAATATGAGCAAAAATCTCTTCAATAAATCTTAAAAGAAATCCCTTAACAAGAAGAAATAACCGTAATATTATTCTTTACTTCCTATTCTAACTAAACAGTTTAAATAGGAAAATTTACCAATAAAAGACGGGAGTAATGGAAAATGATGGAAGAGTTAGTTTCAAAGTTGTTCTATTTTTCAATCATACCCCTTCTGTTCAAAATCTTTTTTATCTACATTCTTATTCAGTTTCATTAGCCTTTCTAATTTAATATCATATTTTATTATAAAATTTAACTAAAATACTTGCACCCGGAGGGTGCATATATTTGCTAGTATATATAAAGCAAACAAGATATTAGTGTTAATACGGAGGTCATATGAATACATGGATAAAGAAATGCTGAAAAAATATCTATCTATATATATACATATAGATAGATTGATAGATATTTAGACACACAAACACACACACACACACACACAGACACACACACATATATATATATATATATATATATATATATATATTCCATAAATAAGTAGACAACTAACTTTTTGTGAATTTCTTCTAAGTCGAAATTCATCATCATCATCATCATCAAGGTGTCTCGAAATGATTATTTCTTTTTGTGTGTGTGTGTGTGTGTGTGTGGTGTGTGTATCTCTCTCTCTCTCTCTCTCTCTCTCTCTCTCTCTCTCTCTCTCTCTCTCTCTCTCTCTCTCTTTCTTTATATATATAAAGCAAACAAGATATTAGGATTAATACAGAGGTCATATAAACACATGGATAATGAAATACTGAAAAATATATTTATTGCATTGGTAAAACCTCATTTGGAATTTGCCAATGTGGTTTGGTGTCCAAAACGAATCAAGGACATACAATTCATTGGGGGAATTCAAAGGAGAGCTACTAAGGTAATTGTTATAGGTGATACACCCTATAAGACTAATGGAATGCGCCGACGGGGTACTATAAGTAACAGGGACAATTGTGGCTTGCGAGTAAGCCAATGCGAGTAAGCCAATAACTCTATTTGTCGGACGTAATTTCCACATCTCTCTATTGTATTTGTCTACTTTTTCTTAATACATTTTCCTACATTTGTTACCCGTCGTTTTGTTCTTATTTGACCTCTTAAAACCTCACAACAGTAATGAATGATTTAAAATCCTTTCATATAAAGAAAGACTTAGGAATATTGACTTACTAAGTTTGGTTTATTGACAAACAAGAGGGGATATGATTGAAGTCTACAAATATACACATTTTATTCAACGAACTCTGACCTACAAAACATTGCCCAAAATATCAATTCCAGAGATCATAAATTACAACTATTAAAAAAAATGTGTAAAGCAAATGCAAGACAAAATTATTTTCGTAACAGAGTGGTGAATACATGGAATAAACTACCATCATCAATAGTGAATTTCCCATCTCTAAACTCCTTTAAGGCAATGTTAGATAATCTGTGGCAATATTATAAGTATTCTGTGGAATTAA
>CM042182.1:30688818-30696318 GCA_023376005.1 Doryteuthis pealeii | reverse complement strand
CGCCTGAGACGCCCCCCTTGATGGGGAATGCCGAAGGAATCGATGCAATTTGGTTCTTCCCACCCATGAGCTTCGGCTTGTGGGTGGGCCCACGTTAAAAAGGCCTTGTGCCCAGCCCATACAAGTGGGGTATGAGGCAAATACCCACACACATCCACAATTCTACTCAACCTCCAAACTGTTGTGTACGTTTAGACAATTTAATAAGGCATCTCGCAAGGCTTAGAAGTCCAGCTTTACTTTTACAAGTCCTGTCGCATAAAACACACGTGAGGCCCCCTTTAGTATTTACTTAAACCGTTTGTCACGGAAGGGATGTAACAAAACATTTAGCGAGTATGGGACATCAAGCGAGGATCGAACTAGTATTTAGAATTAATGTATCTCCAAGATTAGCTTTATAACCACTCAGTCGTTAGAGCATCCATCTCGCAAGGTTCCAGATTCGATACCGGTCCCCACCAGCTCGGCACATGAGTAACACAGATTGGGTAATCTGATCTGTGTGGTAAAGCGGGGAGCTGACGGTAGGTGTGGCGCTCTACCTCAGCAAAAAATGTTCCTGTTCTAGCGTTAGTTAAGAGGATAGACTCCTTCGCTATCCGGCTAATATCGACGGAAAGGCCACTCTGCCGACTTACTTACACAACGATGGACACCTTTTTTACCCAACCCATTAACCACAGAAGGATATGACACAAGGTTTTAAGTATGGGGCATCCAGCGAGGATCGAACTCACTATTCAGTAATAATGGATCTGCGAGACTAGCTTGCATTACACCGCGTTAAGACGCCTATATAATGGAAATGGTTACCGTCGTAAGTGGAAACAGCGGGGCCAGTTCAAATCTTGGACGAGTTTTTCTCTGAACTTTTGATAATTAGTATTATTTGGATTATTCGGACTTTTGTCCTTATCTTTATTGTTATCTGTACAACGTTTCGGCCGATGTGCTCTCCGCCTTTCTTCAGGTATTTCCTGTCTGACTCGGGGACCTTCTCATCTTTATTCTTAACTGTATAACGTTTCGGGAACCTTCTCTTCGAACTCGGGAAACTTTTTGTCGTACACCGTTTCGGCGGATGTGCCCTCCGGCTTCTTCAGGTATTTCTTGTCGGACTCGAAAACCTTTTCGGACTCAGGACCCATCTTAGATTCGGGAACATTCTTTTCGAACTCGGGAACCTTCTTGTCGTATTCGGGAGCTATCACGGAACTTTTAACCTAACCCTTTATTCAGTCCACGGAGATATACTGTTCTCATTCCGCTAAACATGGCTGAAGTTCAGAAGTTAAGCTGTTTTAATAATTATTCTGTTACTGCTGCCCCTCACCAGGATTGAACCTGCAGCCTAGTGATAACTGTCTCTTAAAACTGTCTTAACCCAACGCCTTTATCCACTATGCTATGTGTCCAGATGACTCCCGATTACAAGAAAAATTCCGATTACTACAGGAACGTTCCCGAATTCCAAGAGAAGATTCCCGAGTTTGAGAAGGTTCCCGTGTTGGACCTGAAATACCTGAAGAAGACCGGAGGGCTCATCGGTCGAAATGTTGTACAGATAACAATAAAGATGAGGACAAGTTTGCATTCACGTCACTTTGGAAAAGGTATTTCCCCACGGTGAGTCACCTACAAAAAGTTAATGAAAAGTTCTCGGCTCCACCAAGAAAATAATGACATTTTGGGAGTAATTTGTAGTTAATATTTTTTTTATTTTATCATTTGAAGTGTTCAAGGAATTTGAAAGTAAAGCGAAGTCGTCGGAGTCTATCCCCTTTTCACTAGCGCTAGTCCAATGAGGTGTTTTAGAGACTTAGATGAAGCTTCTCACCAACCATCTGCTCTTCCCTTAACCACACAGATCTCTGTGCTACTCATATACTGAGTTGATGAGGGCCGGTATCGAACCAGGAAACATATGGTTCCTAGACGGACGCTCTGCCGATACGTAATTCTATGGTTTCAAGTAACTATTCCTACTTAATGATGATATACATTTCTCTCTCTCTCTCTCTCTCTCTCTCTCTCTCTCTCTCTCTCTCTCTCTCTTTCGCGTCGCCTTCTTTCTTCTTTCTCTCCTCACTCATGCTCTCCTCCCTCCCCTCCTCTCTCTCTCTCTCTCTCTCTCTCTCTCTATTACTTTTTTCTCTCGATCTTTCCCTCTCATCTCTCTAATTGTATTTATCTTTCCCTTATTTTCCCTCCTTTTTTCCTTCTTTCTTTGATCATATTCCCCCTCTACCTCTCTCTACCTCTCCCCCCCTCTCTCTCTCTCTCTTTCTCTTACTATTCCTTCTTTCTCTCACTCTTTACTCCTCACCTTTCTCTCTCTCTCTCTCTTTCTCTCTATTCATTCACCTCTTATTTTCTCTCTTTATATTGCTCATATCTTTCCTTCTTTCTTTGTCCTCTCTCTCTGTCTCTGTCTCTGTCTGTGTGTGCCACTCTTTTCCCAGCCCCTCTCTCTCTCTCTCTCTCTCTCTCTCTCTCTCTCTCTCTCTCTCTCTCTCTCTCTTCTCTCTTTCTTCTTTTCACTTACTCTTGTCTTCTCTTTCGATCTATTCCTTTTCCTTCCTCTCTCTCTTTCTCTCTCTCTCTCTCTCGACCTAACCTATCTCTTATTTTCTTTCTTTAAAATCCTCATATCCCCCCCTCTCTCTCTCTCTCTCTCTCTCTCTCTCGCTCTCTCTCTCTCTCTCTCTCTTCTCTCTCTCTTTATCTTCTCTTATTTTCTTTCTTTAAAAATCCTCATATTCCCTTCCTTCTCTCTCTCTCTCTCTCTCTCTTCTCTCTCTCTCTCTCTCTCTCTCTCTCTCTCTCTATTCCTTTCCTTCCTCTCTCTCTCTCTCTCTCTCTCTCTCGACCTACCGACCTATCTCTTATTTTCTTTCTTTAAAATCCTCATATCCCTCTCTCTCTCTCTTCTCTCTCTCTCTCTCTCTCTCTCTCTCTCTCTCTCTCTCTCTCTCTCTCTCTCTCTCTAGAAAACAATGGACAATAGTTCCTCAAGTCCAGAACACATACACACTAAAACAACTAAATTCTACTGCCAGGAGATACGCGCAACAAGCCTTCTCGCTCGACTCGATAAGCCCAAGATAGAATGATAAAAACAGTGATATTATATACCCAAGCAGGGAAGATAGCCAAAAATTACTCACACACGGAGAGAGAGTGAGGGGGAGGGGAGAAAGAAAGACGGGGGGGGGCAGAGAGAGGTGCTTATTAGCACGTGTATTAACGCAGAACAATAACATAATTGTATCTGGTAACACTTGTGTGCGTGCGTGCGTGCGCGCTCGGGCACACACACACACACACACACACACACACACGCGGTACCACACATGCACGCACATACACATACATACACATACGCAAGCGCATGCGCAACACGTAAACACGCACCTTCGTATACGCATTGATTTATTAAAATGTAAACCTTTGAAAACAGATATCAGCTGATGTGATATTGAGGCACACACGCAATTAAAAATCGAATATCACAGCAAAGTTAAGAAAACAAGCGGGTGTGTATGTGTGCCTCTCTCTCTCTCTCTCTCTCTCTCTCTCTCTCTCTCTCTCTCTCTCTCTCTCTCTGCATGTGTGTGTGTGTGCTTGTGTGTGTACATCTGTGTGTATATGTGTACGAGTGTTTGCCTGTGTATGTGAGTGTATGTGTTTCTATAACTGTATCGATAAGCATATAGTTATTTACTAAGCCTAACTTAGATGTGGCACAAGGCCAGAAGAATGTGTTGTGCCTCTGTGTGTGTGTGTGTGTGTGTGTGTGTGAGTGTGTGTTATGTACGTGTGTGTGAGTGTGTGTGTGTGCTTGTGTGTGTATATCTATGTGTATGTATGTATGAGTGTTTTCCTCTGTGTGTGTGTGTGTTTGTGTGTGTATATATACGTGTGAGTGTGTGTTGTGTGCTTGTATGTGTATATCTATGTGTATGTATATATGAGAGTTTGCCTCTGTGGTGTGTGTGTGTGTGTGTGTTTGTGTACGTGTGTGTGAGTGTATGTGTGTGCTTGCGTGTGTATATATATGTGTATGTATGTATGAGTGTTTGCCTGTGTGTGTGTGTGTGTGTGTGTGTATGTGAGTGTGTGTGTGTGCTTGCGTGTGTATATCTATGTGTATGTATGTATGTATGAGAGTTTGCCTCTGTGTGTGTTAGTGTGTGTGTGTGTGTGTGTGTGTGTGTGTGTGTATGTGTACGTTTCTATAACTGTATCGATAAGCTTAGTTTAGATGTGACACTAGGCCAGAAGTATGGGTCGCTCAGTGAGAATCGAACTCACTAACAATGGCCTGATAATCTAGCTTGCTAACCATTACACATAGTGAGGTGGCCGTATCGATAAGCATATACAAATTTAAGCAAACAAGCGTGTGTGTGTGTGCCTGTGTATGTGTTTGTACATGTGAGTGTGTTAAGAAAACAAGTGCGTGTGTGTGTGTATGTGTGTGAGTGTGTGTGTGTGTGTGTGTGTGTGTGTGTGTGTGTGTGTGTGTGTGTGTGTGTGTGTGTGTGTGTGTGTGTGTGTGTGTATACCTGTGTGTTGTGCGTATGAGTGTTTGCCTGTGTGTGTGTGTATATGTGTCTATAACTGTATTGATAAGCATATAGTTATTTACGAAGCTTAGCTTAGATGTGGCACTAGGCCATAAGTCTGGTTCACCCAGTGAGAATCGAACTCATTGACAATGGTCTGTGAATATAGCTTGCTAACCATTACATATCAGGTGCTCGTATCGATAATCTTATGAAGCGTGACTTCAACAGTGTTGTGTGTGTGTGTGTATATGTGTGTGTGCCTGGATATATGTGTATGTGAGTGTGTATATCAGCATAGAGTTAAGAAACCAATAGTGCGTGTGAGTGTGTGTACATTTGTTGTGTACGTGCTTGTATGTGTATATATATTTATCAGCCCTCTGCACGAGCAGGGTGTGACACAAGGTCAATTTCTTAAGCGGAGATCAACAGGTTTGAATTCAGAGTTTTCCTTCTCCTAGACCGGTTGCCTAACCAAGGTTAAAGAGCCCAGTATTCCCTACTATTTATCCATAGCTGGAGGGAGAGTAGGATGCATACCTTTCCCAAGGGTATTAGCGCTAAGTGAAATACAATTACCACATCCAGGATTTGAACTCTGGGCGATGAGTCCATTTCCCATGACTTTAACCATTACACCACGCGCTTCTCATGCTTGTGTGTGTATATCTGTGTGTATGTGTATTTACCTGTATGTATGTATGATTGTGTATGTGTGTATGTATATTTGTATAACTGTATCGATAGGCATATGAAACATGACTTTAAAAGTATGTATGTACTTATCTGCATATGTGTGTATGTGCCTGTATGTGAGTGTGTACAGAGTTTAAAAAAAAACAAGCGTGCGTAAATGTGTGTACATGTGTGTGTGTGTGTGTGTGCTTGTGTGTCTATATCTGTGTGTATGTGTGTATATGTGTTTGGCTGTGTGTATGCATGTGTACATGGGTGTATGTGTGTGTCTGTATAACTGTATCGATAAGCATGTAAAGTGTGATTTCAAAAGTGAGTTTGTGTACGTACATGAATATATGTGTATATGCGTGTATGTATATATATATATTAATATATACACGCATATAACACATATTCATGTACTTTGTACTGATATTTATATATATATATATATATATATTATAGTATATTATATGTGTGTGTGTGTGTGTGTGTGTGTGTGTGTGTGTGTATATATATATATATATATATATATATATATCAGTACAAAGTTAAGAAAACAATTACGTGTGTATATGAGTGTATATGTGTGTGTGTGTACTTGTGCGAGTATATGTGTTTACCTGTGTGCATGTGTGTATGATTGTGTATGTGTGCGTGCATGTGTGTGTGTGTGTGTGTGTGTGTACATAACTGTATCGATAAGCATGTTAAGCGTGACTTTAAAAGTGTGTTTGTTTACGTATATGAATATGTGTTTCTATGCGTATATGTGAGTATGTATATTAGTAAAAAGTTAAGAAAACAAGCTCGTGTGTTTGTATGTACACGTATGTGTGTATGTGTGCTTGTGTGTATATATATGCATGTATGCGTGTTCGCCTGTGTGTATATGTGTATGTTTGTGTACGTGCGTGTATATATTTGTATAAATGTATTGATAACCGTGTAAAGCGTGGCTTCAAATGTGTGTGTGTGTGTGTGTGTGTGTGTGTAAACCTACCTGAATATATGTGTAAGTGAGTGTGTATATCAGTATAGAGTTAAGAAAAGTACGTGTGTGTACATGTGTGTGTGTGCTTGTGTGAGCATATCTGTGTGTACATGAGTTTGAATGTGTGTATATGTATATTCCTGTGTATGTGTGTCTATATGATTGTATACCTTTATTGATAAGCATGTGAGTGTGTAAATCAGTCCAGAATTAAGAAAACAAGCGTGTGTGTGTGTAGATGTGTGTGGGTGTGCATATCTGTGTACATGTGTGTGTATGTGTTTGCCTGTGTGTATACGTATATTCCTGTATATGTATGTGTATATGTTTGTATAAATGTACTGACAAGCATGTTAATGTTTATATCAGAACAGATTTAAGAAAACAAGCGTATGTGTGTGTACATGTGTGTGTGTCTCTTTGCATGTGTGTGTGTGTGCTTATCTGTGTGCATGTGTGTATATGTATATTCCTGTGTATGTATGTGTATATGTTTGTATAGCTGTATTGATAAGCATGTGAGTGTGTATATCAGTATAGAGTCAAGAAAACAAGCGTACGTGTGTGTACATGTGTGTACATGTGTGCGTGTACTTATCTGGTTGCATGTGTGTGTGTGCTTATCTGTACGCATGTGTGTATATGTTTTGCCTATGTGTATATGTATATGTCTGTGTATGTGTGTGTATATGTTTGTATAAATGTATTGATAAGCATGCTAGTGTGTATATCAGTACAGAGTTAAGAAAACAAGCATGTATGTGTGTAGATGTGTGTGTATGTGTGTGCATATCTGTGTGCATGTGTGTGTATGTATTTGCCTGTGTGTATATGTATATCCTGTGTATGTGTTTGTGTATATGTTTGTATACCTTTATTGATAAGCATGTGAGTGTGTATATCAGTACAGAATTAAGAAAACAAGCGTGTGTGTGTGTAGATGTGTTTGTGAATGTGTGTACATATCTATGTGCCTGTGTGTATATGAGTTTGCCTGTGTGTATATGTATATTCCTGTGTATATGTGTGTATATGTGTGTATAACTGTGCAATCTGCCCTACATAAACATGTGAGTGTGTGTATCAGTACAGAGTTAAGAAAACATGCATGTGTGTGTGTAGATGTGTGTGTGCGTGTGCGTGTGTGTGAGTGTGTTTATGTGTACATGCCTGTGTACGTGTGTATGTGTATATTTCTATAACTGTATCGATAAGTGGACACAGTATGACTACAAAGGTGTGTGTGTGTGTGTT
>CM042182.1:30671318-30683818 GCA_023376005.1 Doryteuthis pealeii | reverse complement strand
TTTTCACACCCGGCCTTAGCTGATGTTTCACTGATGTGAGTTGATAGCAAGTGCTATCACTCTCCAGATCTTCTGAGTATTCTACTCAGAAGAGTATCTAGCTGATTAACATTTTGTTGGATGTCTCGACTTTCCCCGGATTCGAAACGATTGGACCGTTCTAGGCGCCCAGTGTATGATTGTACGACCTTCACCCTTCATTATTAATATATTACTTATGTCATTATTATTCATTTATTGTTGTTGATTGTTGTTGTTGTTGTGTTTAACAATGTTATTGAAAGTTTACTCAACAACCTTTAGCTTTTATGGTCTTCCGTGTTTCGACCATGATCATCATTAAAGTGTATTGAATAGTAGCGTTAAAAGGCTAGCAGCTAGAAATTATCTCAATCTCTTCTTCTTTCTTCTTCTTCTTCTTTTCTCTTTCTTCTTGTTCTTTTCTGATATATTATTATGTTTATATCTATTGCTATATTTTATTTATTATTATTATTAACCTTAGAGTAGTAGAGCAACATAGATATAGAGTAGAAAGCGTAGGCATTATAGTAAGCCAGCTATGGGTAAATAGATTACCACTACTGGTTCCTCCTACAAGGCATGCAATGGCATTAAATAGCTCACTAACATTTGTAACAAATTAAACAATTTATTATTATTATCATTATCATTAAGGTTAGTAGTAGGTCAGTATTAAGTAGTGTGTTTATAGTAGTAGTAGCAGTAGTTGGTGTGATATATGTAGAGTAAAGTAGTAACTGGACGATCTTATTACGGAATCTTGAAACTTAGTTTCTCTAGTCTCCTTACGCTTCAGCCACTCTCAACTCTTCATCCTCCCCATCTTACTTCTTGGATATTATATTATTATTATTATTATTATATATTATTATATTATATTATTATTATTATTACTTTCTAGTAATAAGTAGTAGCCAGTAATATTTCATTATTAGTAGTTTATAGTATTTGACTAAATTTTACATATATTCATCCTTATAAACGTCAGTTTATTATCCTCATCATTGATATTGTTAATCACTCCTTGCGAGTGGTCTTTATTTATATATTATATTAATTATTTTATTATTATTATATTCATTATAGTAGTAGCTATTATATTATTATTATTAGTAGTAGTTAGTAGTCAGTAGTATAACGCTACTGCTTTCCCTTATTAACTGGATATCTCAAAGCGATGACACCTTTCCCCAGTATTTATAATATAGATAGTAACAACATTAAGAATTATTGATCAGTTTCCATTAAACTGAATTATGTATTACCCTTTCTATCTGTACTCTCTCAAACGATATGCACTTGTACCCGTTAACGCTCACAGATCTATGTAGATTCTATCTCTCTTTATATCCCTTTCCAATATATAACCTTCTATCTTTTACCTTCGTCCCCCTCTGTCGAGATATTGCCTTCTCGCATTAAATAGTACGATGTATATATAAACGACAAAGCTTGTATTTAGTGTATGTGCCTTCAGCATCTCTGGTGATAGTTCTGATGTGAGGATTTCGCTTTGTAGTAAAGGAAGCTAATACTGCTAGTAACCAGAATGGCAAAGGTAGTAATGATGTTTAGTTGGGATGATGGGCGGGGGTGACTGCTGTTAAGGTGAGGAATAGTGGTGGTTTACTGCCCTGGTACTACGTGGTGATGCACCATCGCTTCTAGCAACGAAAGTAGTTTGAGTAAGAGACGCCCCTACAAGAAGACGAAGAAGGGGATAGTGGAGTTCGTCAGGAGAGAGGGCAGAAGAACGTGGCAGTAGCTTGTGAGGCAGTGTTGTGACGTCCCTGCAGTAGTGTAGTTACTGCTTTCTTAGTGGGTAGCATTAGACTAGTATTAGTAGGCGTTGCCCTGCTTAGTATGTAAAAGCAGGTTGTTTGGCTGTGCTCGCTGCTGCCTCGTTTGTGATGCTGGATGGTGGCGGGGCATGGGTTTGTTGGCACTTTTTCTGCTGTGATGATGATGATGTCGCTGTTGTTGGGCGTTGGTGGTGATGATGATGATGGGTTGGGGTTCATGGAGTTGGGGGTGAAGGTGCAAGCTGTTTTGCCCTCCCATTCTGTACAGCTGGGTTGCGGCAGAATGCTGATTCCCATTGGCTGGCTTTGTGTCAGCTATTTGATCGCAACCGGAAACGATCAAATACTTTAGGTCAACGGTGCGTGTATGTGCGTATGTGCGGTTGTGAGTAGCGAATGATAAACTTTTCGACACAACCAAACTTATATATATCACATACATAGATATATATATATTTTCTGTGTGTACTGCAAATGTATGTACGGTATGTCAGTAAGCGCTGTAAGTTTTATATATATACTATAAAGGTAGCTGTGGTAAGGCTGTGTATGTCAAAATGTTCTAACAGAGTGTATATGGAGATTCTTGTTACCAGAGTGTAGCTCAACCGTAAACTGCTTTAAAACCACAATCAAGTATAATATTATATAGATATTCACTTTTTACATACCTCAGTGCACCTATATATATATATATATATAATATAATATATATATATATTGTGTATAACAAAGCGAGAGAGAAGTTATTACCGTTATTGTTTTAGAGGTATGATAACAGTGCCTGTGACACAAATAGTATTCCGTCGATGTTGGTCAGGCTCAACTTGATATTAAAAGACCTGCGTAATTTTGGCACACCCCAATCCATGACATGAGTTATAGTCTCCTTTTCATTCTAACGCACTCTCTCTCTCTCTCGTCCCCTCTCTCTCTCTCTACCTCTCTCTCTCTCTAATTATTATATATACTATATATATAGCTATATAGTATATATCGTACAGGATTTCTAAACTCACCAGCATTGATAGTGTTTTCGTTGCATGTATATTCTCTTATTCGTCTTTCTTCTATCTCTATTCTACTCTGTCTCTTCTCTGTCTCTTCTCTCTCTCTCTCTCCCCTCTCTACTATATATTATATAATAATATAATATATTATACATATATTCATCTACACTCTTTCGTTTTTCTGCTAGCTGTGTTATTGTTTATCCATTTATCTACTTTATCTATCTGTTTTCTATCTGTGTCTCCCTCTCTCTCATTCTCTCTTCTTCTTACTGTCTTTTCTCACCTCTCATGGTTGATGTGTCTCTCTTGTGTGCTCTCTCTGTTCTTTCTCTTCCCGTTCATCACACATACACATTGTATACTCAATATAATATATATATATATAGTATATTATATATATATATATTATATTATACTATGATAATATATGAGAGAGGAGAGAGAGAGAGAGAAGAGAGAGATCTTTATGTCTGCAGGTGAGCGCCACGCATCACACACACACACACACACACACGCACAAACTAAGATTTATATATATAATATATATTATATATTATATATATATATATATCATTATCAGTATTTTAAACTTAAACAATGTTAGTATATTCGTTGCATCTATCACGCTTATCTTACTCTCTTTATCTCGATCTGAATTCGCTTCTTTTCTCTTTCTTTATCTCTTCCTCCCTCTCTTCTCTACCTATCTTTCCCCCTCTCATCTTCTCTCTCTCTCTCTGCTCTCTACATATACTATATATATACTATATATATATATATGGATGTGTGTGTGTGTGCTAGTCGTGGTGCGTGTGTGTGTTTAAAACCGAATGAGTTTAAAATCCTCGACTTAGTTTTCACGATGGTGTATATGGCGAGCTGTGAACTGTGATTAAAGTTTCTAAAATCGTAAGCCAGTTGTCATGTGCGACTTTCGCGTTAGTCCTGGGTTGTTCCCTGAATGTGGCCTTTTGATTAAGTTGACTCACACAGAAAAATATTTAGAATGCAATAACAATCGCGACGTGCCCAAATGCACGCAAACACTGCACAGCTCACCTTTAGATAACGTGTATGCCAAAAGTTCTACGTCTGTACTAAAGAAACCAGTGCACATACATGACTTCTCTCTCTCTTCTCCCCCTCTCCCTCTTCTCTCTATATATATAATTAGATTTGTGTAAAAACGATATATATATATTATATATATATATATATTATATATCATATATATTACTTTCAAAAAGGAAAAACTTTAACAAGCCGTCATTGCTTCTGTATTATTAATCTACATTACTGTTTATCTATACATTGAGCCTCTTTTTAGGGATTTATAAAAAATCCTTGAATGGAATATATGTTTGCACCTAACAAACAAGCTACATTATGGTTATAACCAGTGGGATATTTGAAGATCCCACACATTAGAATCATCCCTACTTACCAGATCATTTGTTTTCCTACATGTATACAACACACACACACACACCACACACACACACACATATATAAGAATATAGTATAATTATATAATATATGTATATAATTGGGTGTGTGCGTTAATACCAATTGTGCACAAGAATGTTTGTATGTTGCTTACGAGCTGATAAACATGTGAAATTAAGTATGATTGCAATAAATAACTTCGGAAAATTCACGTTGGCGAGAGAGACAGAGAGAGAGCGAGAGAGAGACGAGAGAGGAGAGAGAAGAGAGAGAGAGAGAGAACAGGGGAAAAGAAAGAAGAAAGAAAGAGAGAGAGACAGATAGAATTCCTGGTGCTGTGGGCATGCGGTTGTAAGCCATAATTCTATAAACATGTGCGCTCGTCCCAAGATAGCATAATAGATAGATAGCATATAGATAGATTCCCTTCGGTTTAGCTCAGTCGGTAGAGTACTCGCATCGGAATCCCAAGTTCGGAGTCTCGAACCCGGTCCCCCCAACCATAACGTATGAGCTAGCACGATTGATCTCATACGCTGTGATCTGATGTGATATGTGCGGTAAACTGGGTGTTGGCGGCTTCACCTTCAACGCAAACAATACTCCCTCAGCAGTTTCAGCGTAGGCGAAAAGGATAGACTCACCTCTCGTTCGGCTGACTACCGGCAATAGGCCACTCCGCCAACTTACTATAAAAAATAATATCAAGTCTTTTTAGATTCGTATCCGTCATATTACAACTATACTATGTAAACAACGAGATAAAAAAAGAAAGTAATATACTAGATCATTCTATATATAATTAATTATAATATATATATAATATATTAATATATATATAAACAAATCTAGCTATTCTTCAGCGACAGATAACAGACTTCTCCATATATATATATATATATATATCAACTCAGCGTATAGAATGCATAGGGATCTGGCCGCTATAATAGTAAAGTCGGTGGTAGAGTGTGACGCTCCACCCGAGACGCAAAAACAATCTCCTTAGTCTAGCGCTTGTAAAAGGGATATACTCCCTCGCTGAGTGGCGGGTAACGATATTAGCCGCCCCGACGGACTTTTATATATAATATACATATATATATATACTATATATATATACTACTTAATCCCCATACTACTCATTACAGGTGAGTTGCGAGAAGCCGGGTATCGAACCGGAAACTTGTGGCCTGGTGAACGTATCTACCAACTTTAGTATATCATATATACTTATTACTATATATCTAGTAAAAATAACGTCCATTCGGATGCGCCAAAGTTGGTACCGCCAGACACGTGAGGATCTATCCCCTTTTCTCTAGTGTTAAACCAAAAGATTCATTGTTTTGGCACTGAGTGAAGCTCACATCAATCAGCTCCATTACTTTCGCGGCACAGATCTCAGTGCTACTCACACGCTGAGTTGGCGAGGCGTCCGGTATCGAACAAGAATCCTTTATTTCCAGAGTGGACGCCTACAACTGAAAGCTACATCTTCAGTGTTGCAAGTGTTTGGCCATAGCTGAGATCTAGCTGGACCTGTGTTAGTGATTCGATTCTCGTTAAACACTCCACTCTCTCCGGCCTTCCACCGACCATAATGTACACGCCTAGCATAATTAGTCTATGTGTGTGTAAAATATATTTGTATATATGCGTTTCGTAATAACGCGGACCGTCTGGTGAGATACTGGTATGTTGTGTGTATTGCAACATGTGAACGCGTTGGACAAGAGAGAGAGAGAAGAGAGAAGAGAGAGAGAGACGCGAGAGAGAGAGAGAGACAGGAATAGAGCGAATACGGCGAGGCCGTGTCCGACAAGCCACGGTCACATTGTTGTTCGAAGTTATATGGCGTGCAACAGGTGAATTTGACAGCTGAGGGTTCTCCATGAAAACACATGAAATTGAAGATGGCTCAAAGTCACTGTCTATATCTGTGAAACTTGGTAGCCTATATTTCGAGTTAGAGAGAGAAACGAGTGAACTACGCAACTAACACACACAACACACACAGGACAATCAACATACATATTATAACTATATATGAATATATATTAACTGTACCCTAATCACACACATCATCTACAGCTACCACACACACACACACATATATAATCTAACCTTATATAAATAAATCAGTGTTATCGCAACAGAAAAAGCTATTCGAGTAATCCTTAGATTGTAGATGCTATTCCTACTTAAAACCATTTTATTATGAACAGATTAAAATGATAAAAAATATATCCCTTACAATTTCCCCTAACATTTGAGCAAGCTTTATTCTTTTCCGTTATAAATTCAAGCTCGGAAAATCACTACGCCATCTATTACGTGATCTATACTATCTATCTAGTCTCTCTACCTCTACTCTGCTTTCTCGTCTCCTCTCTAGGATACCGCGTCTCATCTAGCCCATATTACATACGATATATTAATGAGTAGTAACCTAGGGATTACATTAAAGCAGATATAAAAACACACAGCCACAAGTAAAGAGCCTGACTATGAGGTCGCGTTAACTATAATGACATAAAACAAATCTATATCATTTGATGTTATCAGATGAAAGCGCATTGTGAAGAGTTATAGAGTACAGTCGGGACGGTACCTTACTTACCCATGTCCTGGTCTGGGATCGATACCTCCGACTTATGCAGTCAGGCACACCGGCCAGATTCTTATACTTCTACTTCTCTTTTTACATAATATTTAGCGCTATACCCTCTTGTGTGATGCATCTGAAAGTATTGACGACGAACAATAAGTGGGCACGCTCCGACAAGATGCCAGAACCAAGGAGATCTGTCCACAGTAAGAATCACTGTGACATGTCTGAGCATTTTAGGTGTGAGCGCACACCACACTAGTTCTTCATCAAGCTCCAAACACTTTACCCACAGATCTCTGCTGACTATCCATAAACGTTGAGTTTGGCGACTGCGCCAGTTGAATAGAGGCCCGGAGCATCGAGTACTACGAGAAAAAATCTCTCTTCTCTCGCTTCTGCCGTCTCTCTCTCCGACGCTTCTCCTCTACCCGTACCCTTCCTCTGCTGTGGAGCGTGCTGTACTCTATATAATATATATATATGTAAACAAAATAATTATCTTAAATATTTTAAAGTGGATACACGTATATAACTACGCAATGGTATGAGAGACAGTGAACAGACTATAGTAATACCCCCAGAGTTCTTAGCGGGCACGAAGAGAGTACATCTCACCCTCGAATTATAACCTGATAGAGTCTCTCATCTGTGGATTCTCTCTGTCTCTGGCGTGATCGTCTGTTCTCGTCTCTCGTCGTCTATATATATATTAATAGAGAGTATTAGTTAATCTGTATTACAGACTACCCCCCCGCAACAAACTAGACAGATGGGAATATATACGACAATGACTATGGAGATTATAGTCAGCGATGAAATAAATGGCATAGATTAAAGAGAGAGACGCGGAGAGAGACGAAGAGAGAGAATCCTTTGACTGCATCCATTATTCACTCTTTAGCCGCGAGATATGTGGAAGTCTCTATTACAGATTTAACGTGTTTCTCTCTGTTCATTTACGAGTTTCATAAAAATAATCGGTTTTTCTGTTGCGCTTTGTCTGTGTCTCGGCGTGCCACTATTCGTGTACATACTTTCAGTATGCATCAAACACAGAGCTTAAATACATATATAAGTAAAAGTAAAACGTGGCCTAAATCGGTATCAGCCAGACATAGTGAGGAGTATAACCCTTTTCACTGACGCTGACCAAGAATATGTTTTTGCGTCTATAGTTAAGCGCCAACCTACAAACCTCTTATACTTTACCGTAGATCCCCTACTTACTCATACGGTGAGTTGGCGGAGCCGTTATCGACCGGAAACTTGTGGCTCTACGTGAGTTCTACCAACCTGGAATATACAAATGTATATATATTAAATATATATATATGTGTGTTGTGTGTGTGTGTGTGTGGTGTGTTTGAGATAATATATATGTGCTGTTGGCATATATATAGTGTGTGTGTGTGTGTATATATATAGTGGTGTGTGTGCAGATATATGGTGTGTGTGTTGTATTAATATAATATGGATGTTTGTGTGTGTTGTGTGTGGTGGTATGATGGTGTGTGTGTTTATAGATCATAATACTTCCAAAAAGCGGGCGCTCCGACGAAGAGAGTAATAATGAGTTGAGCTAACAGATACCTTAAACTGAGCATTGATTCTCACGGGTAGCCTCAATTTAAGTTAAGTTAAAGCACGGGTGCCTAATTCGGTATCAGCCAGACAGCGAGAGTATATCCCTTATCCGTAGTGTAATGTTGTTAGCAAGGTTAATTTGCAGACCATGTTAATGAGTCGATTCTCACTGGTGCCCATACTTCTGGCCTTTGCCATATCTAAGCTAAGCTTAGTAAATAAACTATATCTCTTTTCACTAGGCGAGACCATGAGATTATTTTAAGCCGTCTGAGTGGGGTGCCACACCTACCGTCAGCTTCTCACTTTACCGCACACATCCCTGTGCTACTCATATACTAGGTTGGGCGAGGCTGTATCGAACCAGAAACCTTGTGAATTCCTAGCCTCTACGGACTGGAGCTAACCGATATATACTTTCTACATGTATGATATAAGTATTAAATATACGTACCACACAACACAGCACACACACACAGCATAATATATGTGTTGTTGTTTGTGAGTGTATCGTAATATGAGAATGTTTACCATGTGTTATTATGTGTAATCTCTTACGTACTTTGCAAAGGGAGATCACTACAACAAGTAATAAATTAAGCGTTCATCTAACATACGGAATTAATTCAGCTGGTGCCCCTATATTTCTGATTGTGGCCAACTAAGCTAAGCTAAACCTTAATATGTGAAAACATGTATACTTATGCATGTTTAAGTGTATGTATCTCAGTCGGTAGAGCAGCAGACTCGGAACGAAATGATTCCGGTTGCCGAGCACATTCCTGATCGTGCGTTTAAAATGGGGAAGCTGGCCAGTAGGTGTGACGCTCCACCTCAGGATCAAAAAACTAATATCCCTGTTAGAGTGCTAGCGAGCAATGGAGATTACACGTTTCGGCCTAATATCGACATTAGGCCATTCCACCGATTTTACAATTTTTACTTTATATATACTATAGTATATATATAAATATATAGTTATATATAACAAATGTTTACATGATTTGTAGATAATTAAAAGTGCCTGCAAGAATGTTAGGTGGTACCGATGAGTCCGTAAAATCATCACTCAGCCTTTTTTGACAGGCACCTAAGTTTGAGTTTGCTTTTTAACGCAGTTATCAATCTCTGTGGTCATTAATGCCAGAAAGGTATATTATGGATTTCAGTCTTAGAGTAGTGTTTCTTATGGTTGAGCTTTGTATAAACGGCATATCAAACCTCTTGGGCGTCATTTAATGCCAAAATAGGTTATATGGATTTCAGTCTTTAAAGTATGGTTTATGGGGTTTGGAGTTTTGTTTAACGCATATCAACCTCTTGTGGTCATTTAATCGAGAAAGGTTATTAATGGATTTTAGTCTTTAAAGTATGGTCTGGGGTTGGTTTTGTTTAAGGCAATATCAAACCTCTGGGTCATTTAACCAGAAAATTATTTATGGACTTAGTCTTGAGTAGTTGTTCATGGATGGTATTCGGTATGTTTTCTTTGATCTTGTGAAAAGGTTGCATTTTACATTTTAGATATATTTTAAACAGGCTCCTAGCAACAGTTTAATGTATTTTAAAAATGTAATTTATCTCACAATACTACACACACAACACACACGCATATATATATATATTAATAATATATATATATATATGCATGTGTATGGAAGTATATGGTGTGTGTGTGTGAATGTATTGTGTGTGTTAGTATTGGTGTGGTGTGCTTAGTCTCTATCTAATGACGCTGATTATTACTTTCATACAACACCATTAAACTGGGCTATCCCTCCTACGTCCTATTTACAATATATATATATATATATATATATATAAACTATCATATTATATATATATATTATATATATAGTCATATAACTATAATATAATAATAATATATATAAATTGTCGCAAACAAAGAAGCATATCAAAAAACACCGCTTGTGTATTACTTCCATTATAATATATATATATATATATACTATATATATAATATTTATATATGTGTGTTTGGTGTGTGTGTGTGTGTGTGTGTATTGTGTGTGTGTGTTGTGTGTGTGTGTTGTATTATCTGTTGATTATATTAAGTACATTAACTGGCATTAGGAGCATGTTATCATACTATATATAATCATATTATATATAAATTATATATATATGTTTATTATGAAGTTAAGATAGCGTGGACACTGAGTCACGCACTTGCGGTACTGACAGTTTTTCGCCTAGTGGATTTTACGTCCATCACTAGTCTGATAATGCATAGTGAGAGAAATATCATAACAGGCCTGTCAACTCCATGACCACTCAACCCTGTAAAACTTAGAACGAATGCTCTTTCCATGATATTGAGCACTATTTACTTATAATACAGCACCAATATATCTATATGATATACAACAAGTTGTGTCATTAAAAGTATCGAAAATTGAACTGTATTTACTAGTCTTCACAATACAGGTGTGTCAAAAATACAAAAATGTCGATTAATTTTTGAACACTCCATATATATATATATATATATAATATAATATATATATAATATGCGTGTGTGTAGTGTGAGTATGTGACTGATGTGTGTGGTTTGTTTTGTTGTGCTAGTCTATTAATGATTTTATTTTTAAGTAAATTAACTCGGCATGAGGGAAACCTGTCATATATTATATAATATATATATACATATTACATATATATATATATATAAAATATATATATATATTATATACATATTTGATATATGTAGTGGTTTGTGTGTGCAAGATGTGATAGTATAAAATTATTACTAGACAGATTGCAAACCCACTGTGTCAACATATGTGCTCTTGAGATTAGAATATTATATATATAATATAATATATATATAAATAATATAAGTCAAGAGTACATATGTTGACCCTAGTGGAACTGAACTCTGTTCTAAAGTAATAATTCATCACTAGTCTCAATGCCTGACTATTACACATTAATATGTCCCTTGTATTATTTTTAGACAAAACAGTATTGTATATAATGTATATATTATGTCTGTCTACCTAGCATTAACAAAACATTTAGTGAGTCGATTCTTCACTGAGTGTCCCATATTTCGGCCCTGTGTTGCATCTTAAGCTACGCTTAGTAAATAACTATTGCGATTTCATGTGCGAATATAATAATAATAAATTATAGATTCTCGGATTAGTCCCGTCGGGTAAAGCGACAGTCGGTACCTGAATGAGTCGATAGATAAATATATTTGATATGATCAGAATAGTAAATGTCAGGTCTGATTTCTTTGTAATGGCCCACATGATGCTTTGTGGGTTATCTAGCCATCCTGGTAGAAAAAAAAAAGTAGTGGTTACTATTTAACGAAAAATTGCGGGATTTAAAGTGTTTATCTCCGCAAAGGATATTAGTCCGAAAAATCGCTCGAAGTCGAATCGCTACTACCATGTCATAGCCCCGGTCGCATTATCCCAATAGCCAGCGGAACTGCTTCCGAACACACACACACACAATTATATTAATATATATATATGATATATAAATAATATATATAATTATGAGACAAAATGTTTAAAATTAAAAGAGCCGATTAATCATTGTATATATATCCCTATCTTTGCGGACACAGATACATCTCATCAATCTATCTATGGTCTCTCTCCTTCTCTCTCGTCTCTGTCTATCTCTCTCTCACTTATATATGATATATATATAAATATATATATGTGTGCACCACAAAGAGACGAGAGAGGAGGGAGGGAGAGAAGTAGATACATAGAGTGAAGAGAGAGAGAGAGAGAGGGAGAAGAGAGAGAGAGGATATAGAAAATCGTGGAACGAGGCCCTTTCAGCCGGAGGAACGAATAATCTCTTTTTCACTAGCGCAATTCCAGGTAAATATTTTTGCGTTCCAAAATGGGGAGCACATGCTACCATCAGCTCCGCACAGATCCGCTTTAGTGTGCAATCTACTCATGTTGAGATGTTATCTGGGCCGCGGTAAGTTTCGACCCGGAACCTTTCCCGTCTCTCTTCATCCTCTCT
>CM042182.1:30641318-30668818 GCA_023376005.1 Doryteuthis pealeii | reverse complement strand
AGATAGATGAATGACGATTTTTATTACGTTTTTGGTCTTTTGTCATACCAATACGTTGGTTATACCAAATACTTTCCGCATAGATCTCTCTTTCTTCTTTCTATTTCTCGTACTTCTCGGTTAGCAGTGAACTTGGAGGCAAAACTGAATACATGTTCACTTTTAAAGATCTGCTTTACATACTTGCTCGATAGAGTTTTTATACCACACAGACACACACACTTCGTNAACCGGGTAGGCCACATACTATAACAGAACCAAAAAGGTAGGCCACATCTATAACAGGCACCGAATGTATTATTTAAACTATCCCAAGCGTCTTAAGTCAGTGGTGCAAATAAATCAGTTTAGGGCAATAGTCCGGAAAATCCAAATATTAGAAATTGTCAAGCCGCATCCCAAAAATTAGAAACACTATTTATTATATTATTTATTTTTTCGAGTTCTCGTTCTTTTTTCTTCTTCTTTTTCTCCTCTTCTGCCTGTTGTTAAGTAATGGGCCGGTGGTTAGGACAAACTGTGGTCTTAAACCTTGGTACACCACCTGGTCAAGGAGGACCAACTCTGAATTAAACCTGTTAAACTCTTTGCCACTTTAAATCGCTGACAAGCAGCTCTCGGACATTATATGTACTATACCATACTAAAGTACAAACTGAGGTTAGTTCAGCTAGGGTGGGGGGAATTTAATAGGATACCGCACCGCCAACTTAGCGTATGAGTAGCACAGGGATCTGACGGTAAAGTAAGAGCAGATCGAAAGTATGCTTCCACACAACACTAAATAATCTCCGTGTCTAGCGCTAAGTAAAAATGGGATAGCTCCCTTCGCTGTTCTGGCTGATACCGGAGTTTAGGATACCCCGACGACTTTATTTTTTTTTAAATTACTTGGAAGCGAATAAAAAGAATGCCACATAATTTTTTTAAAATTAACGAACAATACGGAACTAAATTTTGAAGCATAATTGGATTATGTGTGGCGCTCCAATAGACGCTAATAAATCTTCCTTTGGTCTAGCACTAATGAAAAGGGATAGATCACTCGCTGTCTGGCCTGATACCATATATATTATTTACCAACTCCTCCGCACGAAGCAGGATACGGACACAAAGGTCAATTTCTTAAGCGAGTTCAACAGGTTGAATTCAGAGTTTTCCTTCTCTAGACTGGTACCTAGCATGGTTAAAGAACCCAGTCTGCCCTGCTATTTACCCATAGCTGGAGGGAGAGTCGGATTCATACCTTCCCCAAGGGTATTAGCGCTAAGTGAAATCAACTTAACACGTCCAGGATTTTGAACTCGGGGCGACGAGTCCATCCCATGACTTTAACATTACAACGCGCTTCCTAGGCTGATACTGAATAGACTGCCCCACACTTTATTTTACTTTGTATCTGTGTTATGTACCATAGAGTTGGGTCCTGCTTCTCTTTTAACGCTGCCGTCGTGTATTCTTCATCTTTCATTAAAACGCATCCTTCTGCACAATCCCAATGCCAATAAATCATCTTCTTCTTTTCTTAGACATATGACGAAATTCTCTCGACTGTAACAGTTGAGCACAGCACAGTTTTTCCCATTCTCTGGTCCACGCTTTCTCAACTTTTTTCCTTGTCTATTTTAGGAAGTTTCCACATCCTTACACACACCCCTCGGCTGGGGCTTTATAATACAACTGACTGACTCTGCAGAAGGGTAAACCCCGCCCCCAATGGGGTCCAACCTTTGGCCGTGAGGTGGCGACCCGTGTGTTAACAAGAAGGAATACTTTAGCTGAGAGCAACACTCCATTTTGGTCTTACTAGCTAGAGGAGCGGTCAGAAAGAGGGCTCTGCATCCCAATCGGCAGTCATGTCAAGTCCTAATAAGCCTATATGATGGCCCCATGGGCCAAACCCACCGTTTTCATTATATATATATACCAAACCTCTCCGGCACGAGCGGGATTACTCAAGGTCAATTTCTTAAGCGGAGTCAACAGGTTGAATTCAGAGTTTTATTTCTCCAGACCGGTTTGCCCAACAAGGCAAACGCCCAGTCTGCCCAACTATATATAGCTGGTAGGAGAGAGGATTCATACTCCAAGGGTCATTAGCGCACCGTTAGTGAAAATCATACCACATCCATGATTTGAACTGCGGCGAACGAGTCCATTCCCATGATTTAACCCATGTACACCACGCGCCTTCCAGTTTTTATCATATATTGCTAAAAGGTGTTGGCTGAGGGTTTCATGTCCTGGAATGGACGGTTAAACTCTTCTTGTGGTGAGGTTCCAGTTTTAGAAGTTGAATGTGAAGACACCTTTATCAGCATTGCTCCCGATCACTCTGGACCGGGTGGTAGTCCTTTTCGGGTCCATCTAAGGGTAAACAGAAAAATGTTTTAAAAAATTGGTCTCCATTAAGAATGAATATTTCAACTTAATCGATTAAATGAGGCCACTGAGGTTGATATGCGCGTTAAAACACAAACAAAACCCAAACCAAACCTTACAAGGAAATTATTCCAACCTCCTTTGTTAAAGGCTTCTGATTTAGCGTTTGGTTTCTAGCAGATCCTGTCCTACGAGGAATTCCCGTACCATTTCTGTCTCGGGTCTCTTTGATGGATTCTCCTAAATCCCAAGTATTTACTTTCATTTCTCTGGGAGTAAATCTGAATTACTTATCTGTATGAAGTAAAGTCTGGGCCTCGAAATCGGTATCAGCCATACATGCGAGAGAATTAAATGAAGACATAGATGACTCACATCACTATCCTTTCTTGTTGGAAAAATTACGACACAACAAGGAGGTACTTAATGTTTAATAGCGGCGCTAAGAGATAACGATATGCATTAAGATCGCGATTTTACATTATAAATACTCATTAGATGTCCGGGATCCGACGTAACTCCCGATTGCTAACCCTCATCACTTACAGCACTAACCCTAACCCTAGCGTACTATGATAAATAAGAATGTATTACTTTTATACGTAAGAAAGTAATTTCAGGCGGAGTCGTCCTTTTGGCAAGACCGCTAGGAACCAAAGATGATTCTTTTTGACGTCCTAAGGGGAGACCTCACATCTACCTAATTCACTTTACTCTTCTTACCGCACCAGATCCCTGTGACTATCATATAACGCTGAGTTGTTGTAGACCGGTATCGAACGAGTGCAACCTGTCTTCTTCCTAGCCCGAACGCTTCTACCGACTCGAGCCTCAACGACCCGAATCACGATACAGGAATAGACTTAGACTAGCACGTATGACCAGACAGAACCAGATACGATTATAGATATACCAGAAGAGAATAGATAATAAATGCCAGACAGATAGATATGAGTCCCAAGTATGCTAATCCATTCTCTGGGATGAATCCGAATTAATAGTTCTGGTATGCAAGACAAAGTCCTCGGGTGCCTAAAGGTCGGTATCATGCAATACAGGCGAGGCAATATATCCACTTTCACTTGGGCGCTAGAACAAGCAGATTTTTTTCATGGGTCTGTAGATTAAGAGCCACACTTAGTCATTCTCCTTTCATGCTCCCTTTTTCACGATGTCATCTTCTTTCTACACTGTTAACTGTTACTACTTCTACTAGCACTAACCCTTAACCCTAGCACTAACTCAATCCTAACACTAACACTTAACCATACCCGAGCGTATGTAATGAAATGTATTCTTTATACGTAAGTAAAATTCAGCAGGGTGGGCTAAAGTTGGTTATCACCCAGACCGCGAGGATCAACCCTTGGTCCGACGCTAGACCAACGGAGATCTTCTTTGGCGTTGGGGTGGAAGGCGCCACACCTACATTGTTCCCATTTACGCACAGAATCCTGTGCTATCCATGCGTGAGTTATGAGGGATAGATCGACACCTGGCAATTTTGGAGGGCTGATGAACGTGGACTTGAAGGTTTGAAACACCAGAATATATATACAATGAATATCGCATTTAGAATATGAGATCGGGTAAGAAAAAACACTCATATTGATATTTCATTTATGATGACAGAACGCGAACCCGAGTTCAATCCTGTACTGGAGCTATGTTCACACTACGCTAATCCGTTTGAAAGGTATTGAATCCAAACTACTTCGCAATCCAGCGCATGGAGATAGTGGGCACACTGGTCTCATTTCATTTATATATTATTATATTAATTATATATTATATATTATTCATTATTATTCTTCTTTTTTTTTGGTGTGGCGGTCTTTTATTTGTTAACTAGAGTGTGTTGCAGGTATGGTTAAGCGTACTGAAGATTTAGAACACCAGAATATAATATATAATGAATATCGCGATTCCTTGAATAATCAGACTCAGGTTAAAGATAAACCCTCTATTTGACAATTAACATTGATGACCATAGTGTAATGGACTTAAAAGTCGTAGGGGAATGGATCGTCGACTGAGTTCAAAGCCTTTGTACCATTTCAATACCTACATACCGTTAGAAAGTATGTATATCCAACCGGCACACCCGCCTCCAGCTATTGACGTACGCAGAATTAGTGGACACTGGGCTCATTAGTACTGTGTTAGGCAACCAGTCTACGGAGAAAGAAAACTCGAATCACAGTGAAAACTACGCTGGAATGGTCACACTAGTAGCTCAGTGCCTTAATAGTGTTCGTTCACTATGTTTTTTTATAATTATTTATTCTATTTACCTTTTATGGCCATTTATAGCCGACGATGCGTTATTCGTGAATAACATCGACTTTCTGTGGCTTGAGATGCTATTACTAAACCTAAGTATGTGAATTGTTCTACTGGCTTTTAGAGGTGGCGACTTTAACCACATCGAGTGTGGTGATGCGTCTCCTTTTTAAATCAAATTACACTGTTTGTTCACGAAATTCTTTTAAGAATGTATTATTACTTATTTATTTTCAATTCTGACAATTTTTGAACTAGAGTGTGTGCACGGTGATAACGACGGAAGAGTTTGAAACACCAGATATTATATTAATGAGATATCGCATGAGATAATGAGGATCGGTAAAGAAAACCCACTATTTAAATCATTATATGATGACAGAACACACTCGACCCAGTTCAATTCCTGTACTGAAGGCTACGCACATAGCGCTACTATCGTGGGAAAAGTATAGAATCCAACCACTCACCCTCCAGCTATGGTAGAGTAGTGGCATGCCTGGGGCTCTTGTATATTTATTTTTCAATTGACGGTTTTATTCTTAACTCATGAGTGTGTGTGACAAGTGCCACTACCATTAATACTACGTGATACTATATTACTTTCACTCGGTAGATTAGGAAGATCTTCATCGATATCTAATATATTACACTGAGATATCCATTTAGATATAGATCGGGTAAAGAAGAGCCCTCGTATCTGAACATAATTTACATTTACTATCCTGATTGACAAAGTCGTAGAAAAATGGACTCCTCGACCCGAGTACATAATCTTTACTGAGCACTGTTCACATAGCGCAATACCGTTAGAAGAAAGCGTTATCGTACCTCCATAACTTCAGCCTCGCCCTCAGCTAATGGATACATAGTTACGGCGAAGCACTCGGACGTAACCTGGTCTAGCGGAGAAAGAAAACACTTCGACCACCATCAAAACCTGTGATACTCCGCTGTGAAATTCTAGGTCACACTATTGAGAATCAAGGCTCTAGTCCTAATTAAGTGCTGTTTTATCTGATGTTTTTTATGATTCACTACTTATCATTCTACTCTCTATTCTTCCTGAGCTCTGGTAAGAAAAATTCTTATTTTTAACTAGTGTTTGCAGAATGCATTTACAACGGACGTGGCAAGCAAATAGAAAACCCGCACGAATTAATTATATACTACAATGAAGATATCGCATCTGCATAGAATATCTTGAGATCGAGTATAACAACAGTAAACCACTCATTTGAAATATTTTAATTTATTGATGACATGAGCGGTGAGTTTTAAAGGACCTCTTGGTGAAAGCTTAGTATCGTGTACTTTGCGCTGGGAACCCAATGTTGACAGTGGTAAGATTACATATGATTATGATCCCGAAGGACATTTAAACGCATAATCACCCAGGGCAACTAGCAAGGCTTAACCGTTGTACACACAACACCCAACCTTCCGAGGCAACACTAACTTCTTATCACTGCTTTTCTTGTTATCCGAAAGGACCGTTAACCAAGGAACAAGATTTATTCCGGGTATCACAGATGCACATAGTGCATTCATACTACAATGCTCTTTCACACCATTAGCACTGAAGAGTCATCCTTCACATCCATCGATCATAGTCATCATGGTCGTGCAACTGGTTTGGTTGGGTTTGTACGGCACGCTAGTCAACTCCATTGAGGTTATTTTTATGCACCGAATTACTCTATCATTTGGTAAAATACAACTATTTAAATACAATGCCATCTAAAGTTTCATCAAAGTCATAATTAAACGATTTAACATATATAATGTTTCACCATAAGTTCATATTACATGTTCTGTTATAAAATGTATAGTTTAATATGAACCATCGAATTCTATTGCTATGAAGCACTTGTTATATAGTCAACAGTCATATTATAATTCGCATCATCTAAAGTTTCATATTAAAAATGTCATAATACACACTCTTAGTCATAAATGTTCCATATAAATGTCAATAAACTGTTCAGTATAAATGTCTCTGATATAAAATCACATAAAAAGTCTCATATAAACTGTCATATAAAAGTGTCTCATAGATACTCGAAAAATTTCACCTATAAAACATTCTATAACATTATAACAAGTATCATTATAGAAATGTTCTACTACATATGCTTTAATATAAATGCTTTCAATAAGTTCATATAAAATTTCATAAATGTTCCATATAAAATTTATATAATTCATATAAATGTTCATAGTTTAAAATGTCATATAAATGTTTATATAAATGTCATATAAAATGTTCATATAAAAGTTCATATAATGTTTATATAAAATGTCATATTAAAATTGCAATTAAATGTTCATATAAAATGTTCATATAAAGTTCAATCAAACCAATTATACACAATGTCAATAAAAGATATATTCTAATAATGTCACATTAAACTTGTCGCATTATCAAATGTTTCAATAACAGCAGTTCATTATAAGTTTATATAAGATATTCAGAATAAAAATTTTCATATACAAAATGTTCATACTCAAATTTTCATGATAACAAGTTCATATGAAATGTTCATTAAACATATTATAATATCTCAATGCTTCCATTCACTCAACTGATGTTCATATGAAGGTTCATAATTAAAACATGTTCATTATCAAATGTTCGTCATCAAATGTTTCATGACTAAAATGTTGTCATAATAAATCAATTAAAATGTTCACATAAACTGTCATATAAATATCTTCATATAAATATGTTCATATAAATCATTCATATAAAATGTCTCATATAAAGGCTTTACTAAATATCTTCATATAAATGTTTCAAATCAACTTATGTTCATATTAACACTTTCAGATATCAAAACAGCATGTTCATAAATTTTCGTATAACTCGTTTATTAAAATGTTCAATAACGATATGCCTTAATACAAATGTTCACATAAAACTGCTTTATATAAACTTCTACAATATCAAAACTGATTACCCTATAGACATATTCATATAATGTTCTAATAACTACTTGTTCATATAAATTCTCATATAAAGTTCATATAACAATGTTCACACTAAAGTGTTGATTACTCTATTAACATTGGTCCATCATTCAAAAACTGTTCAATACACACTGTTCATAAAAAATGTTCATATACACACTTTCATAGAACAACTATCATATAAACTGTCATATCTACAAACTGAAATAGTCCCTACAATGTGCATATCAAATATTCTATATAAAATTCGATTCATCATCAGCACAAGCGTTTCTATAAATGTTTTCATATAAGAATATTTATTAGACAGAAGGTTACATATAAAAAGAGTTAATAAATTCATATAAAATGTTCATATAAAATGTTCATATAAATGTTCATATAAATGTTCATATAAAATGTTCATATTAAAAATGTTCATAATAAATGTCATATAAAGTCATATAAAAATGTTCATATAAAATGCATATAAAGTTCATATAAAATTTATATCTAAGAAGTCATATAAAATGTTCATATAGAAATGTTCATATAAAGTTGTATAAATGTTCATTTTAAAATGTTCAATAAAATTTCATATAAAATGTCATATAAAGTTGTAAATGTCATATAAATGTTATATAAAATGATTCATATAATGTCAATAAAAATGTTCATATAAAAATGTTCATATAAAATGTTCATAAAAAATGTCATATTAAATGTCCATTATAAATGTTCATATAAAATGTTCATAAAATGTTCATATAAAATGTTCATATAAAGAGTTCATACTAAATTTCATATAAAATGTTCATAAAAATTCAATATAAATTGTATATAAAGTTCATATAAATGTTCAATAAATGTTTCATATAAAATCTTTCATATTAAATTTCATAAAATTTCATATAAATTCATTAAATGTCATATAATGTTCATATAAAATGTCATTACAATGTTATATAAATATTTATATAAATGTTCATATAAAGGTTATTATAAAGTTATAAAAGTCATATAAAGTTATATTTAAATGTTTATATAAATGTTATATAAATATATAAAATTCTCATATAAATGTTATATAAATGTTCATATAAAATCAAAAATGTCATAAATGTTCATAAAAAGATTCAATAAAATGTTCATATAAGATGTTCATATAATATGTTTCATATAATGTCATATAAATGTTCATATAACAATGTTCATAAATGTTCATATAATGTCATATAAATGTTCAATAAATATTATATAATTTCCATATAAAATGTTCATATAAATGTTTAGATAATGTTTAAAAATGTCATAAATATTATATTAATGTCAATAAATGTTATATAAAGTCATAAAATGTTTTATATAAAAATGTCATATAAATTTCATATACAATATTCATATAAAGTTCATATAAATGTTCATAAAAAGTTCCTATAAATGTTATAGTAAATTATTATATTAAATGTTCATATTACAATGTTCATATAAGTTTATATTAATGTTTGTAATAAAGTCATATAAATTGTTCATATAAATGTTCATATAAAATGTTCATATATAATGTCATATAAATATTATAAAATGTTCATATAAATTTCATAAAATGTTCATATATTATATAAGAACTGTTCATATAAAATATTTATATAAATGTTTCAATAAGTATATAAAATGTTCATATAAAAGTCATATAAATTTTCATATAAAATGTTCATATAAATGTTTGAAATGTTCATATAAATGTTTATATAAAATTTCAATAAATGTTCATATAAAGTATCAATAAAAATGTTCATAATTAAAGTTATATAAAATGTTCATATAAAGGTTCATGAGAAAATGTTCATGATAATATTATATAAAGTTTATATAAAATGTTCATATAAATGTTCATATTAAAAATGTCATATAAATGTCATATTAAATGTTCATAAAATGTTCATATAAATGTTCATATAAAATGTCATATAAAATGTTCATATAAATTTCATATAATTTCAGATAATGTTGTATAAATGTTCATATAAATTTATAAAATGTCTTCATATAAAATGTTCAAATGTTCATATAAATGTTTCATATAAAACTGCATATAAATGTTCATATAAATGTATATAAACCCTCTTACTATTATAATGTCATGATAACATGTTATATAAAATATTCCAGAACTACTAATTTTTATATACCAATGTCTCTCAACTTATAGTTATATCGAGACAAAAGATGTTCATATAATAATGATTCATCAACACAAATGTCTCATTAACAATCCAACTAAAAATGTTCCATGAAAAGCACTGCTCATAACAACTCGTTCATAACAAACTGTTTCAACTAACACTGTTCAATATCAAACTTGTTTACATATATAATTTCAGTCATTTAAAATTCGTTCACTACTAATATAGTTCCATTGAAATGTTCACATCACCAGAGTGTTATATAACAATGTTTGTATAATTGTTCATATCAAACATATTCACAATACACAATGTTTAGTCATAGTACAAATGTTCATATAAACGTTTCATAATCGACCAGACGTCATCGTAATCACTAATAAAATGTTCCATATAAATGTTCATTATCTATCAACATCTACTGAACTTCACTGTATAGCAATGTTCATTAAAATGTTCATATAAAATGTTATATATAAATTTCATAAAATGTTTATATAAAGCTTCATATAAAGGTTCATAAAAGTCATTATAAATGTTGTATAAATGTTCAATAAAATGTTCATCATATCAACTGCTTCAATATAATTTCCAGACTAAAATGTGCATATAAATGTTCATATAAAATGTTCATATAAATTTCATATAAATATTTATATAAATGTCATATAAAGTTTATATTAACAATGTCATAAAGTCATATAAATGTTCATAAAAGTGTCATTATAAATTCATATAAAGTTTGTATAAATGTTCATATAAATGTTCATATAAAATGTCATATAAATGTTATATAATGTTCATATAAATGTTTATATAATGTTCATATAAAATGTTTCAATAAATGTTCATATGAATGTTTATTAAAGTCATATAAACTGTGATCATATAAAAATGTCTATAAATGGTTCATATAAATATTTATATAAATGTCATTATAAATCTTCATATAAAATGTTCATATATGTTTTAATAAATGTTCTATAAATGTTTAAGTTAAAGTCAAATAAAATGTTCATATAAAATGTTTCATATAAAGTTCATCATAAGTTTATTAAAAATGTTCATATTAAATGTTATATTTAAATGTTAAAAAAATTCATATAAATGTTATAAAATGTTCATATAATGTTCATATAAAATGTTCATATAAATGTTCATATAAATGTTCAATAAATGTTCAAAAATGTTCATATAAATTATCATATAAATGTTTATAAAATGTCATATAAATGTTATATAAAATAATTTATAATAATGTTAATAAATGTTATATAAATGTTTATATAAAGTTCATATAAATTTGTTTATATAAATGTTATTATAAATGTTCATAGAAAATGTTCATATAAACTGTTATTATAATGTTCAATAATGTTTATATAAAATTTATATAAATATTCATATAAATGTTTATAAAAATATTTATATAAAGTTCATATAAATTTATATATAAATGCTTTATATAAATGTCGTCATACTAATTTTCATATAAAGCTTGATTATAAAATTGTTCATATAAAGTTCATATAAGAAGGATTAATTTCGCGGTTTTCACAGATCACATATGCATTCATACTTACAATGCTCTTTTTCACATTAACTGAAGACATCCATCATCATCATCATCATCTCATCATCGTCATCATGTCGCGACAAGGTTTGTTGATTGGTTTGGTTATGGCATGTACAACCCCCTTGGGTTATTTTATACGAATAATGAATATTAAAACCTTTTAACCCTAAAATTCACCATCTAAAATAAATTTGTCACATTGGAATACCGTTTTTCCCTTCTTTTCACGATCTACATATTAGAGCCTAAGTTGCTCTAGTAACTTCAATGATTCATATACTATATATACTATATTACTATATAATATATAAATATATTATATATATATATAGTGTGTGTGTGTGTGTGTTGCTGGTGTGAACTGTCATAGATAATATATATTAATATATTATATATATATATAATGATATATATAGATTAACCAACCCCTTGCACGAGCAGAGGTGCGATCAAAAGGTCAATATTCTTAAGCGGGATTTTAAACAGGTTTGACTTCAGTGTTTTCTTTCTTCTACACTGGTTACCTAAAGCCATGGTAAAAAGGCCCAGTCTGCCTGCTATTTACCAGATAGCTCGGAGGAAGAATTGGATTCATACTTTACCCAAAGCTATAGCATTGTTAAAATACAACAGCTTTCGTCCAAGAATTGACTCTGCGGCGAGTCCATTTCCTACTTACTCTACCACTATTAGGGACCCACGCCTCCCGGCCAGATTATAACACCACGACTGATTCTCAAGTGTGATTTAGTACAGGATTTGTTCAATGCATCCCCGAAAAGGTCAACCAGACATACAGAGGACACCAGAAAATCGTATATATTTGAGGAGGAAAATAGTGACTCTGTCTTCCTATCACATATTTTATAACATAGCAACATTTTAACATAAGTTTCTTCTGTTTTTTTTTCTCATAGACCTAATATCAAAACATGAGCTTACAGCTTCAAATCAATCAATCTTTTATATTTTCACCTACCCATTCATTATTAATTAATGAAAAAATACCGCATTCACCAATGAAAAACTACTGAATAAATTTTGTTGTTAAATATTTTTTTGCTAAATAAAAAAAATGATGGGTAGGTAAAAATATTTTAAAAGATTGAATATGATTTGAATGCTGGTCAAACTCATGTTATGAAATAATTAGTAGAGAAAAAAAAACGAAGAAAAGATTATGTTAAAAACTGTGCATGTTATAAAATCAATTAAGGATAGAGACGAGTCACATGTTTATCCCTCCTCAAATATTATACGATATTTCTGTGCTCTGTATGTCTGGTTGACTTTCGGGGCATTGAAACAAAGTCCTGTACTAAAATTCAAAACACTGAACGAAGAAACTCCAGTCGTGGTGTTATACTCTGGCCCTGGAGGCGTTGGTCTAATTAGTTAGGAGTAGTTAGGAAAGGACTCGGCGACCAAGCAGTTCAATTTACTTGGACGAAGCTGTTGTTATTTACAAATGCTAATACGCTTGTGTAAACGGTATGAATCCAATTCTTCCTCCTAGCTATTGGTTAAATAAGCAGGCAGGACTGGCTCTTTAACCATGGCTAGTAACCAGGTAGAAGAAAGAAAACACTGAAGTCCAAACCTGTTAAAATCCGCTTAGAATTGACCTTATGTCGCCACCCTGCTCGTGCAGAGGTGGAAATATATATATATATATATATATATATTATATATATATATTTACATACATAACATGTCCACACACACCACACAACACACACAAATATATAATAATAATATATATAATATAATAAAATATATATATATATATAGGAATTCAGTGAGGTACTATGAGCAAATTACCGGCTCTTAATATGATAAGATCGTGGAAAAATATGGAAAAACACCAATGTGACAAAATTATTAGATGGTGAAGTTAGGGTTAAAAGGTTTATATTCTTAGTTCGGTTATAAAATAACCCAAGGGGTTGACATTCCATTAAAACCCAAACCAATCAAACCAAACGCTTGCGCGACCATATGACGATGATGTATGATAGGATGATGATGATGATTCTTCAGTCTTAATGATTGAAAGAGCATTTTAGTATGAAATGGCACTACGTTGATCGGAAAACCCGCGCCGAAATAATTCCTCTATATGAACATTTATCATGAAATTTATATAAAACATTTATATGAACATTTTATGAACAATGTATAATAAACATTTATATAAACATTATATGAAGCATTTATGATAAATATTTATAATAACATTTATTATGAACATTATACAAATATTTATATAAACAATTATAGACATTTATATAAACCATTATAATGAACATATATGAACATTATAAAAATTAAAAACATTTATATGAACATTTATATAACAATATATAAAACATTTAATGAACCATTTATTATAAATATATAAACATTTATATGAACATTATATAAAATTTATATGAACTTTAATGAACATTATATGAACATTTATATGAAACATTTAATGAACATTTATATGAACATTTTATATGAACATTTTATATGAACATTATATGAAACATTTATAAACATTTTATATTGAACATTTTATATAAACATTATATGAACATATTTATATAAAACATTTAATGAACATTTATAGAACATTATGAACTTATATGAACATTTATTATAAACATTATATGAAACATTTATATAAACCATTATTGATGAAACATTTATATGAACTTATATGAACATTATTAAATATATGATGAACCATTATATGACATTTTATATGAACCATTTATATGAACATTTAATAAACATTTCATATGAACATTATATGAACAATTTTATATTGAACATTTATATAAAACATTTATATGAACATTTATAATAAACACATTTTAACTGAACATTATATGAACATAATGAACATTATACAAAACATTTATATGAATATTTTATAATGGAACATTATATGAAACATTTATATGAACATTTATATGAAATTTAATATAAACATTTATATGACTTCTTAATAAATATATATGAAACATTTATATAACATTTTATATGAACATTATATGAACAATTTATTGAACATTTATATGAAACATTTATATAACATTTGATCATCGAACATTATACAAAAACATTTATATAACAATTTATAATGAACATTATGAATGAACATTTAAAAATTTATAGAATTTATATTAACCTTTATATGAAAATTTATATGAACATTTATACAAACATTATATGAAACATTTATGAACATTTTATATGATTTATCAGAACATTATGAACATATATGAACATTATATGAAACATTTTATATGAACATTATACAAACCATATATGAACATTTTTAAGCATTTATATGAACATTATATGAACATTATATGAACATTTTATATGAACATTTATATGAACATTTATATGAACATTATATGAACATTTATATGAACATTTTATTGAACATTTATATGAACATTTATATGAACCATTTATGAACATTTTAATGAACATTCATATAAACATTTATAATGAACATTTATATAAAATATTATATAAATATATATTAACATCTTTTTATGAACATTTATAAATATTTATATAAACATTATAGAACATTTATATGAAACATTATATGAACATTTATATGAACATTTATATAACATTTATATGACATTATATAAACATATATATGAACATTTATACAACATTTATATGACATTTTATATGAAACATTATATGAACATTTATATCGAACATTTATATTGAACATTAATGAACCATTTTATGAACATTTATCTGAACATAATGAACATTATATGAACATTTATATGAACTTTATTTATAAACATTTATATAAATATTTATATGAAATTTATATGAACATTATATGAACATTATATGAACATTTATATACATTTATATGAACATTTTAATGAATTTATTTGAACATTATATAAAAATATGAAACACTTTATTACAACATTATATGAACATTTTATATGAAAATTATATGAACATTTTTATATGAACATTTTATATGAACATTATATGAACATTATATAAAATTTATGAAACATTTAATAGTAAATTTATATGAACATTTAATGAAACTTTTAATGAACATTTATATAAATATTATATGACATTTTATATAACTTTATATTGAACATTTATAATGGAACCATATGATGAACATTTATACAAACATTATAGAACATTTATAATTAACATTTATTATTTGAACATTTATATAAAATATTTATTATAAACATTTATATGAACATTTTAACATATCATGAACATTATATTGAAATTTTATATTGAACATTTAGATGAACATTATATAACATTATCATGAACATTTAATAACATTTTTATGGAACATTTATATAAATATTTATGAACATTATATAAACATTTATATAACATTTATATGAACATTTATATGAACATATATAATATTATATGAACATTATATGAACATTTTATATGAACAATTATACTGAACATTTTATGATTTGAAAACATTTATATGAACATTTATATGAAAACTTATATGAAACATTATATTGAACATTTTATATGAACTTTTATATGAACATTTATATAACATTTATATGAACATTTATATGAACATTTATATAAACATATATGAACATTTATATAATATATATGAAACATTTATTAAACATTTATATAACATATATGAACATTTAAAAACATTATATAAACATTTATATGACATTATTATAAATATTATTATAAACATTATATATGAACATTTATATGAACATTTATATGAACATTTATATGAAATATAACATTTTAAATGAAAATTTATATGAAGATTTTATAATGAAATTATATGAACATTATATGGAACATATATAACATTTATATAACATTTTATATGAACATTTTATATGAACATTTATCATGAACATTTATAAACACTTTAAGAATTTTATATAACATTTTATATGAACCATTTAATAACATTTAATGGACACATTTTTATATGAACATTTTATATGAACATTTTTATATGAACATTAAGAACATTTATCATATGAACCATTTATATAAACCATTTATATGACATTTATACAAACATTTATTATGAACCATTTTATTGACATTTATATGAACATTAAATGAACATATATCAAATTTATATGAACATTTATATATGAACATTTATATGAAAGGACATTAATAAAATATTATATGAACATTCTATTATTGAACATTTATATGAACATTTTATATGAACATTTATATAACATTTATATGAACTTTTATATGAACACTTTAATATGAACATTTATAATGAACATTTTATATACATATATGAACATTTTATATGACATTATATAAACTTTATTGAACATTATATAAAATATTTATTATGAACATATATGGAACATTTATATTAACATATATAAATATATATGAACTTTATCAGGAACATTTTATATGAACTTTATATGAACATTTTTATGAAAATTCTATAGACATTTTATATGAACATTTATATGAAACATTATATGAACATTTAATAACATTAATATGGAACATTTTATATGAACATATATGAACATTTAATGAACATTATATAAACATTTATATGAACATATATGAACATTTTAATGAACATTTAGATAAACATTTATATTGAACATTTTATATAAACATTTTATATGAACATTTATAAAACATTTATATGAACATTTATGATGACCATTTTATATGAAAAATTATGACATTTATATGAAACATTTTTATGAAACATTTCATATAAAACATTATATGAACATTTATATGAACATTATATGAACATTATATGAATATTATATGAACATTTTATGAACAATTTATAGGAACATTATTGAACATTTTATATGAACATTATACAACTTTATATGAACATTTTATTATGAACTTCATATGAACATTTATATGAACATTTATATAAATAGTTATATGAACATATATATGGAACATTTATATGAATTTATATGAAATTTTATATGAAAATATATAAATAATTATATGAACATTATATGAAATTATATGAACAATTTATTATGAACATTATATATTGAACATTATATAAACATTTAATGAACATAATAAATATTATAATAAACATTTATATGAACATTTTATATGAACATTTATATGATAACATTTTATCATGAACATTTATATAACACATTTATTATGAAACAATATGAACCATTATATGAACAATTTATATTAAACATTATATGAAACATTTTATAATGAACATTTTATTATGAACATTTTATAAATGTTTATATGACATTTATATGAACATTTTATATGAACATTAATATGAACATTTATATAAACATTTATAATGAACATTTTATATCAACATTATATTGACATTATATAAATGTTTATATGAACATTTAATATGAACATTTTAATGAACATTTATATGAACATTATATGAACATTTATTATGAACATTATATTGAACATTTATATAATATTTATATGAACATTTTATATGAAACATTTATATGAACATTTATGGAACATATATGAACATTATATATGAAAATTTATATAAATTCATATAAATTTCATATATAAATAAACATTTATATGACATTTATATGAAACCATTTTTATGTGAACATTTATATAACAATTTATTATGAACATTTTATAGAACATTTATATGAGGCATTATATAAATATGTTTTACCCAATAAAAGTATTGGCATAAAATAACACCAAGGAATGACATGCCGATTAAAACCCAACCAAACCGTTGCCACACGACATGATGATGATTGAGGAGATGATGATGATGACGTCTTCAGGTCTAATGTTGAAAGAGCATTGTAGTATGACACTGCACTAATTGTTGATCTGTGAAAACCGCGAAATAATCTTGTATCCTTGGTAACTCTTTTCGATAATCAAGAAACGCAATGAAATAAATATTAGGTTGCGCTCGGAAAGTGTGGGTACAACGGTTAAAGCCTTGCTAGTTGGGCCTGTGATTATGCCTGTTAAATGTCCATTGACAAATCAAATAGTAATCTTTAACCACTGGGTACATTCCCAGGCAATATACGTATAAACCTTTCCAAGCCAGGTCACTTAACACTCACCGCCTGACATGTATCAATAAATAATATCAAATAGTGGGTTTTCTTTACCCGATCTTCATATTTCAAGCGATATCTTCATTATATATTAAATTTCTGGGTTTCTATTCTCCTCCGGTATCATCCTGCAAACACACACTAGTAAAAAATAAATTGTCCAAATTGAAAAGTAAATAAATAAAAAATTTAAAAAAAAAATAGTAAAACAGAACACTAATTAGGACTTGAGCCTATTCTAATAGTGACCATTCCACAGCGGAGTTCAAACAGGTATTGAAGTTCAGAAGTTTTCTTTCTCCTAGACCAAGGTTAAAGATCCCAGTCTGCCCTACTATTTATCCATAGGCTTGGAGGGCGAGTAGTTGGATTACATTACCTTTTCCTAACCGATATTAGCGCTATGTGAACATAGCTTTCAGTACAAGTTTGAACTCGGGTCGACCGAGCCCATTTCCTACGACCTTATGTCATCAATAAAATAAAGTATTCAAATAGCAGGGCTTTCTTCTACCCGAATCTCATATTCTAAACGATATCTCATTATATATTAATTTTGGTCTCTAAATCTACCGTACGTTACCATCCTGCAACACACTCTAGTTTAAGAATAAAACACCTCCAAAATAAATAAATAAAAAGAAGCCCAGGCTGCCTACTATTTACCCATAGCTGGAGGGTGGAGTGGTTGGATTCATACCTTTCCACAAACGATATTTAGCCTATGTGAACAGTAGCTCCCAAGCAGGATTTGAACTGGAGTCGACTGTTCTGCATCAATAAATGAACTATTCAAATAGTGGTTTCTTCACCCGATCTCATATTCTTAAAATGCGATATCTCATTAATATATTAACTCTGGTGTTTCAAACTCTTCCGTCCGTTATCACCGTGCAACACACTCTAGTTCAAAATAAAATTGTCCAAATTGAAAAAAAATAAATAAGTAAATAAATACATTCTAAAAAATTGTGAAACAAAACAGTGTATGTGATTTAAAAAAGGAGACATCACCACACTCGATGGTAAGCCTCTAAAACCAGTAGAACAATTCACATACTTAGGTAGTAATATCTCATCCACAGAAAGCGATGTTAATTCACGAAAATGAACGCATAGTCGGCTATAAATGGCTATAAAAGTAAATAAATAAATAAATTTAAAAAAAACATAGTGAAACAGAACACTAATTAGGACTGAGCCTATTCTAGTAGTGACCATTCCTAGCGTAGTTCAACATGTTTGAATTCAGAGTTTTCTTTCTCCTAGACTG
Organism: Doryteuthis pealeii; assembly: GCA_023376005.1. Taxonomy (NCBI): domain Eukaryota; kingdom Metazoa; phylum Mollusca; class Cephalopoda; order Myopsida; family Loliginidae; genus Doryteuthis; species Doryteuthis pealeii. The sequence continues at coordinate 30,649,045 of CM042182.1, read as the reverse complement.
GTTGCCTAACCAAGGTTAAAGAGCCCAGTGTGCCCTACTATTTACTCATAGCTGGAGGGCGAGTAGTTGATGCATACCTTTCCTAACGTATTAGCGCTATGTGAACATACCAGGGGGGACATTTGACTCAGTCGACGAGTCCATTCCCTACGACCTTATCCATTACACCGTTATGTCATCAATGAATTAAAATATCAAATAGAGGGTTTCTTTACCTGATCTCATATTCAAAATGCCGATATCTCATTATATATTAATTCTGTTGTTTCTAAATCTCAGTACGTTACCATCCTGCAACACACTCTAGTTAAAAATAAACCGTCCAATCAACCAAAAAAAAAAAAAGAAATAAAATAATAATAATAATAATAATAATAATAATAATAATAATAATAATAATAAAGAGACCAGTGTGCCCTACTATTTACCCATCGCTGGATTGAGAGTAGTTGGATTCATACCTTTCCAAACGGTATTAGCGCTATGTGAACAATAGCTCCAGTACAGGATTTGAACTCGGGTCGACAGTTCTGTCATCAATAAATGAAATATTCAAATAGAGTGTTTTCTTTACCCGATCTCATATTCTAAATGCGATATCTCATTTATATATTAATTCTGGTGTTTCAAACTCTTCAGTCAGTTATCACCCTCCAAAATTCCAGGTTCGATCTCATCCCTCATCAACTCAGCGCATGAATAGCACAGGGATCTGTGCGGTAAAATGGGGAACAGATGGTAGGTGTGGCGCTCCACCCCAGACGCCAAAAAATCTCCTTGGTCTAGCGCTCGCGAAAAAGGGTATAGACTCCCTCGCGGTCTGGGTGATACCAACTTTAGCCCACCCTGCTGAATTTACTTTACTTACGTATAAAAAGTAATACATTTCATTACATAGACGCTCGGGTTATGGTTAGTGTTAGTGTTAGGATTAGAGTTAGTGCTAGGGTTAGGGTTAGTGCTAGTAGAGTAGTACAGGTAACAGTGTGGTGCAGTGAGGAGCTGATGCTAGGTGTGGCGCTCTATCTCAGACGCTAAAAAAAATCTCCTTGTTCTAGCGCCAGTGAAAAGTGGATATACTTCCTCGCTGTATTGCTGATACCGACTTTAGGCTACCCCGAGGACTTTACTTGCATACAGAACTATTAAATTCGGATTCACTCCCAGAGAATGAGAATTACAAATACTTGGGACTATATCTATCTGTCTGGTCATATCTATATATCTATCTATCTGTCTGGTCATATCTATATATCTATCTGTCTGTCTGGTCATATCTATCTATCTATTTATCTATCTATCTCGGGTTAGCTCAGTCGGTAGAGCGTTCGGCTAGAAACCACAAGGTTCCTAGTTCGATACCGGTCCTCACCAACTCAGCGTATGAGTAGCACAGGGATCTGTGCGGTAAAGTAAGGAGGTAAAGTAAGGTAGGTGTGGCGCTCCCCCTTAGACGCAAAAAGAATCTCCTTGGTCTAGCGCTTGCGAAAAGGACAGACCCCGCTGAATTTACTTTACTTACGTATAAAAAGTAATACATTTCATTACATAGACGCTAGGGTTAGGTTAGTGCTAGGGTTAGGGTTAGGCTACTTCGGGAGTTTCCGACATCTAATGATATTTATAAGTAAAATGCGATTCTAATGATATTATCTCTTGCGCGCTATTAAACATTAGTACTCTCTTTTGCTTCTAATTTTGTCCAACAAGAAAAGAGTGATGTGGAGTCATCTAATGTCTGTCATTTAATTCCTCGCTGTATGGCTGATACCGACTTTAGGCCACCCGACGACTTTACTTACATACAGAACTAGTAAATTCAGATTTACTCCCAGAGAATGAGAATTACAAATACTTGGGAATTTAGGAAGCAGATACCATCAAAGAACCAGAGATGAAAGAAATGGTAAACAGGGAATTCCTCAGTAGGACAAGGAATCTGCTAGAAACCAAACGCTAAATCAGAAGCTTTAACAAAGGAGGTGGATAAATTTCCCTTGTAAGAATTTGGTTGGTTTGTTGTTTTACGGCATTATCAACCTCAGTGGCTCATTTAATGCCGATAAGTTGAATAAATTCATTCTTAATGGAGACTCAATTTTTTTTATATAACATTTTCTGTTTAACCCTCTAGATGGACCCGAAAAGGTACTACCACTCCGGTCAGAGTGAATCGGGGAGCAATGCTGATTAAAGTGTGCTTCACATTCCCCAAACTTCTAAAACTGGAACCTCACCATCAGATAGAGTTTAACGTCATTCCCAGGACATGAAAACCCTCAGCCAACACCTTTTAGCACATATATGATAAAAACGTGGGAAGCGCGTGGTGTAATGGTTAAAATCATGGGAAATGGACTCGTCGCCCCGAGTTCAAATCATGGATGTGGTAATTGCATTTCACTTAACCGCTAATACCCTTGGGAAAGGTATGAATCCTACTCTCCCTCCAGCTATGGATAAATAGTTGGGCAGACTGGGCTGTTTAGCCTTGGTTGGGCAACCGGTCTAGGAGAAGTAAAACTCTGAATTCAAACCTGTTGAACTCCGCTTAAGAAATTGACCTTGTGTCACATCCCGCTCGTGCGGAGAGGTTGGTATATATATATATATGATAAAAACGGTTGGGGTTTGCCATGGGGCAATCATATAGGTATTAGGACTTGACATGACTAGCCGATTGATCGGAAGAGGCCTCTCTGACCGCTCCTCTAGCCTAAGTAAAGACCAAAGTGGAGTGTTGCTCAGCTAACAGTATTCCTTCCTTAAGCATCACGGGTCGCCACCCACGGCCAACAGGTGGCCCCATTGGGGGCGGGGTCTTACCCCTTCTGCAGAGGTGCAGTCAGTGTATTATAAAGCCCCAGCCGAGGGGTGTGTGTAAGGGATGTGGAAACTTTCCTAAAATAGACAAAGAGAAAAAAGTTGAGAAACGTGGACCAGAGAATGGGAAAACTGATGACTGTGCATCAACTGTTACAGTCGAGAGAGAATTTCGTCATATGTCATAAGAAAAAGAAGAAGATGATTTATTGGCATTGGGAATTGTGCAGAGGATGCAGTTTATGAAGATGAAGAATACACGAGGCAGCGTTAAAAGAGAGCAGGACAAAACTCTAATGTAACTAACACAGATATAAAAAAAGTAAAATAAAGTCGTCGGGGCAGTCTTATATCAGTATCAGCCTAGGAAGCGCGTGGTGTAATGGTTAAAGTCATGGGAAATGGACTCGTCGCCCCGAGTTCAAATCCTGGACGTGTTAATTGCATTTCACTTAGCGCTAATACCCTTGGGAAAGGTATGAATCCGACTCTCCCTCCAGCTATGGGTAAATAGCAGGGCAGACTGGGTTCTTTAACCATGGCTAGGTAACCAGTCTAGGAGAAGGAAAACTCTGAATTCAAACCTGTTGAACTCCGCTTAAGAAATTGACCTTGTGTCGTATCCTGCTCGTGCGGAGGAGTTGGTAAATATATATATCGGTATCAGCCAGACAGCGAGTGAGTCTATCCCCTTTTCATTAGTGCTAGACCAAGGAGATTATTTTAGCGTCTAATATGGAGCGCCACACATAGAATCCAATTCTATGCTTCAAAATTATAGTCGTATTGTTTCGTTAATTCTTTTAAAGAAAAATTATAGCTGATGCGATTTTTTTTATTCGCTTCCAGTAATTTAAAAAAAAAAATAAAGTCGTCGGGGTATCCTAAACTCGGTATCAGCCAGACAGCGAGGGAGTCTATCCCCATTTTACTAGCGCTAGACCACGGAGATTATTTTAGTGTATGTGATGGAGCACCATACCTTCGATCTGCTCCTTACTTTACCGCTCAGATCCCTGTGCTACTCATACGCTAAGTTGGCGAGTGCCGGCATCCTATTAAATTCCCCCCACCCTAGCTGAACTAACCCTCAGTTTTAGTACTTTAGTATGGTATATGTAGAAACATATAATGTTCCGAGAGCTGCTGTCAGCGATTTAAAGTGGGCAAAGAGTTAACAGGTTTTAATTCAGAGTTGTCCTCCTTGACCAGGTGGTGTACCAAGGTTAAAGAACACAGTTTGTCCTACCACCGGCCCATTACCTTAACACAGGCAGAAAGAGCAGAAAAAGAAAGAAGAAAAAAGAACGAGAAACTCGAAAAAATAAAAATATAAATAAATAGTGTTTCTCTAAATTTTTGGGATGCGGCTTGACAATTTCTAATATTTGGATTATTCGGACTATTGCCCTAAACTAGATTTATTTGCACCACATGACTTAAAGACTGCTTGCGGATAGTTTAAATTATATAACATTCGGTGCTGTTATAGTATGTGGCCTACCTTTTTGGTTCTGTTATAGTATGTGGCCTACCCGGTTTAAATGTGTCCTACCTCAGTAAGAGTATATTTATAGATATTAGTAGTAGGCAATTTACTGAAACTAATTATTTTTCACATATATTCAATTTCAATAAATGTAATTCAGTCATAAGCTGTATATAGTAATTAAGAATAATTAAAAAAAAATTTATCCATAATTTACATGAATCAGAGATCTATTTAATTCTAAAATATTCTAAAATTCTGAAATAGGGTTAGGGTTAGCAGTTATTATTATAACCTTATGATATGTTTTTTTATGGTAGGCCACAAATTAAAAGAGAGACATGATTTCGTCGGCCACATTCAAAAGGTAGGCCACATACTATAATGATACAAATAATTTGGGTAAATTAATTTTATTTTGCTTTTTGAAATGGAAACACAGACACACAGAACACCACACACACACACACACACACAACACACACACACACACACACACACACACGAAGCAGGTACACTTTTTTTTTCAGTAAATAAAAGGTGTCCGACTTTAGACTTGTTTGCCACCACATGACTTAAAGACTCCTGGCAGATAATATTATTTGCATTATTCGGACTATTGTCCTCATCTTCATTGTTATCTGTACAACGTTCCGGCCGATGTGCTCTCCGGCTTCTTCAGGTGTTTCTTGCCGAAGGTTTCCGAACCTTCTCGGACTCGGTAACCTTTTCGTCGGACTCGGGAACCTTCTTGTCACCGTCGGAAGCCTTCTTGTCATAATCGGGAGCCATCACGGATCTTCAAACTGAACCCTTTGTTACACACTCGACTCGTCAAAGAACACAAACACTTGTATTTAGGAAAATGTAAGATGAGATGTTTATTCCCCCGGCTGTGTACAGCTGAGAATCGTTGGCAGGGTTACGAAACGTGGAGCCTTCAGGAGTTCTTTTCAAGTGATCTCGAACCTAATCGTCGTCTTCTAGCGTCGGAACTTCGTCTTGGTGGTCGGTCGCACTTAACTCATTTCGTCTTCTAAATCAGTCTTGTTACCAAGACATTCACCAACCACAAAACTGCGTCATTTTCTTAAGCTTTTATTTACTTAACTATACATTTCATGTAACTAAATATCTGACTAACATAGCGCGCGTATGCAGTGAGTTCTAGTTAAGGCAGGACATCTTCTCTGCCTGACGTCAGACTGAAAAACTGAGGACCCAACCAGGTCCCACGTGACTTCACGTATTTCGCGGGCTTTCTGTACTATTCCATAGAAAGTCCCGCCCGTGATATGAAAAGGGCCATCCCTTTAGAAATACAGGGGATTGACAATAATCTTATGCAACCGCATAGATTATATAACACCTTTATTCAACCCACGGCGGTAGGCTATTCTCATCCCGTTAACCATTAACGAGTTCGACATGAAATAATTGGGAATTAGGAAAAGTGAGTTTGCAAAGCAAATTAAATCTTTAAAAAATACGAAAGGAGAATCTTTAAAAAAAAGCATTAAAATAATTTTGTAAGATTTCTAAGAAAGGGAACATTTGACTTAATTTAAATTCAAATTCAAATTCAAGGAATTTCTTGAAGTTATGGGCGGTCTGGCTGCTGAAACGTGACACACAAATATATATTGAACTTCTCCAATCACTCTCTTTACACTCAAAGAAACATAATACATATAGATATGAATAATTTTGGATTGACCGGCAGAATGTGAGTGAGAGACGGGTCAGTTTTTGACTTAATGTAAAACCAATTTAAAATGGATTTTTGTTTTCAAACATACTCAGTCCTAAAACTAGGAAGATTTTGATTCGAATTTTGTGTGATTAAACTAAAAAAAAGCCTCTAACAATCATTGATTCACTCAGCTCTTGTATGATAATAAATACATAGATAGATATATGGTTTGTTGGTTTGATTTGAAGGCTATCACAATGCAAGTGTAAAGAAAAATGAGGTAACTATGATGATTTTCTTTTACCTTTGATTTATTCTGAATATTTCGAGATTAAGATCCCTTCGTCATGAGATTTCTGAAAGCTAAGTTCTGTAGCTGTTACTTTGCTGCTAGAATTTAATGGAAAAATCCAAGCAGAAATGTAATCGCAACATAATTTAGCTTGCAGAAATCTTCTGACGAGGGTGTATTTTAAACATTAATAATATGGGCTGTTTTGAGGCAAATCTATCCCAGACGTTAATAGAGACATTGTTAATAAATAATATGCTAATCAACATTAAATAATCATTATTAAATGATTAAATAATCATTATTAAATTAATAACCTTTGAGAACATTGCGTAAAACGTCATTATGATGTCACGCCATTAGTGCAGATGTCCATGACTATCTCTCGCCAACCGTCCCTATCAATCATTGCTATCGGGAGGTTCTCATTTGTGCAGCATCCAGTATCCGTACAACGTTAGTCTAGTTAGGTACTTGCTGGGTGGCACGCGGTGGCATGCTGCACAATAATGCTTTGCGTGATCTTAAAAAATTGTGGAAACAACCCCTTACAAGAAAGTAGCTATGCGGTCACTTGCCACCTATCACAGAGACCATGTGAAGCGAACAGAACATGCTGCGCACTGCTCGAAAAGCGAGGATTAAGTAATATGTGACGTTTTTCTATGAAAACAACAACGTAAATAACTAAGGGAATTGTAACGTTGCTGGTGAGGTAGTTTCGTTTACAGATAGACACATAATCTCCATTATGATAAGATCTCTTATTATAATGGAGATTGTATGTTTTTCTGTCTGTAACCGAAACTCTATCAGGACCCAAGTCAAAATTCCCTTAGGTATTTACGTCACATTCTCCATGATTTTATTTTTTATCTAATTCCCAATTATAAATAAATTTGTTTTACATTATTAATACTGTTGGTCTTATCTACAGGTATTTGCCTCTCATCCCACTTATGAGGGCATGACACAAGGACATTTTTATGTGGGCCCACCCACAAGCCGAAGCTCATGGGTGGTAGGTGGAAAAAATTGCGTCGATACCGTCAAGGGGGCGCCTTAGGTGCTGGGCAATAAACCCAACCCTGCCCCTTTAAATCAAGGAGGCACGTATTGCCTGGGTGGATAGCCCCCTGGGATCGACGCTATTAACTTGTAAAGACTCAGAGCCGAAACCACTGGACCCGCGGCGTTGGCCGGATCTACATACTGATAACATGCAATTGTATTTATATATACAACAAAATAGCGGTTTACAGTGTGAACGGGGAGGCTAATTTGCATATTGATATTAAAACAATTGATTTTAATAAATATGTGCTTAGTATTATTGATTTCTTATTGTTTGGTTTTATTTACTAAATATGAGCAAAGATCTCAGATAAATATCTTCAAAGAAATCCATTAACAAGAAGAAATAACTGTAA
>CM042182.1:30631318-30636318 GCA_023376005.1 Doryteuthis pealeii | reverse complement strand
GTTATCCGTTCAAAGATATAATATATATATATATATATATAATATATATATATATATATATATGGAAATACGTCGTGGAAATTAATCCGACAATATGAGAAGAAAATATTTAAAAAATATAACAAACACAGGATGCTATAATCAGGGGAAACAATTTTATGTGTCAATACCTAAGCATTTCGGTATATTGTACCATCTTCAGGGCACTGTTAGGTAATGTTTATGTGAGGGACAAAATGAAAGATGTTAAGTATATATATATATAGTGGCTTGTCAAAGGCTTTAACATTTTTTTTAACTCTAAAAAGGCTTTCTTTAACAATAAATTTTCTCCTGACGATGACCTAAGGTCGGAACAACTTGAGAAAAATAAACAACGTAAAAGAAATATTCTTTTTTGTCTTATCACAAATAATGAACAGAATAAATTGGCGTTATTTATGTATATGAAAATGCTCAGAACATTTGTAAAATGGTTACTCAGAAAGCCTACCCAAGTTTCACCTGATTCGCATCATCAGGGCTATTTTTGAGTAATTAATTAGATTAAAATAAATTTTATTGCTTAAGTTTGAAGATTGGATGCAGAAAAAAATCATGATTTTATATGTTGATTTTTGTAGAAAGCGCGTGGTGTAATGGTTAAAGACATAGGAAATGGACTCGTCACCCCGAGTTCAAATCCTGGACGTGGTAATTGCATTTCACTTAGCGCTAATACCCTTGGGAAAGGTATGAATTCTACTCTCCCTCCAGCTATGGGTAAATAGTAGGGCAGACTAGGCTCTTTAACCTTGGTTAGGCAACCGGTCTAGGAGAAGGAAAACTCTTAAATCAAACCTGTTGAACTCCGCTTTAAAAATTGACCTTGTGTCACATCCTGCTCGTGCGGAGGATCGGTAAATATATATATGTTGATTTTCCAGGCAGACAGAAAGTATGGAGTATTGTATGGGAGGGTATAAGTTGAAAGATTGGTACAATATTATCATCCTATTTTCATTTCTCTATTTGGCTTTGTATTACAGTTGCCTACATTTAGTAAGTATCTATATATTAATACTCGTGTTCCTTAATTGTATGACCGTTAACATCTTGAAACACCCTCTGCTTAAAAATGAGACTGTCCAAATCATCCAAATCATTCATTAATTGAACTAGCAAATATATGCACCCTCCGGGTGCAAGTATTTAAGTTTTAATGTAATGAAATATCGTATTAAATTAGAAAGTCTAATAAGAAGGCAGATAAAAAGATATGTAACAGAGTGGGGGTATAATAGAAAAATAGAAATGAAACTTACTCTTCCATCACTCCCGTCTTTCATTGCTGAATTTTACTTACTTAACTATTTAGTTAAATTAGGAAATAAAGAATAAAATGACAATTATTTTTTCTTGTTAATGGATTTCATTTAAGATTCATTGAAGAGATTTTTGCTTATACTCATTAAAATAAAACCAAACAATTAGAAATCAATAATACTAAGCACATATTAAATAAAATCACATTTTTAATATCAATATGCAAATTAGCTTTCCCATTCACACTGCAAACCGCTATTTTTTGTTCATATATAAATACAATTGCATGTTATTTGAATGTAGATATGGACAACACTAATAAAAAGGTGAAGCAATTTTATTAATTGAGGTTTAAATATAAATAAAATCACGGAGAATGTGATGTAAATAACTATGTTAATTGTGACTCGATTAGTAATATAGTTTCGGTTACAGACAGAAAAACACACAATCTCCATTATAATAAGATACCTATATTATCTATATATTAATACTCGTGTTCTTTAATTGTATGACCGTTAACATCTTGCCACACCCTCTGTTTAAAAATGAGACTGTCCAAATCATTCATTAATTGAATATCTATATCTTCTATATATTAATACTCGTGTTCCTTAATTGCATGACTGTTATCATCTTGCAACACTCTCTGGTTAAAAGGGAGATTGTCCAAGAGGAAATGCAAAAATGTAAATCCTGATTATTTGGTGCTGCTTATCCACTGAATTCTTATTTCTTATGAGTGTCGTCAGCCCAGCTAAATAATGAATGATTTCGTTTTTATTATAAAGAAAAAAGAAAAAGGACATACTACATAGAAAAAATATAAGAGAGAGTAGGGGAAAGATAGAGTGAGTGAGCAAGTGGAAGTGATAACGCTAATCTGTTTCAATCAAACATGATAAAAAGAAGAAAAGAAAGAAAAAAGTGAGAGTTAAATCAAGATTATTATAATTTTTACATATTGAAGTATTTGTCAATAGCTCATAACATGTCAAACATTGTAATAAATAAATTATCAGACTGTGGTATATTTGAGTAATTAATTAGATTAAAATAAATTGCGTAATCAATTTAATTAATTCTTTGCAGATATCCCTGATGATCCTAAAGAGGTGAGACCTGGGTAAGTTCTCTGACTATACCATTTTATACTATATGAAAAAAAAAAAAAGAAAAAAGGTCTCACACTAAGGAAAGCAAAAGGCGATACCCCGCACAAACAGTCACAGATTGGGACTATGCTGATGACCTCGCGCTCCTTGCCGATACGCCGACACAGGCTGAGACAACTACTACACAGCCTGGAGAAGGCAGCAAAGAACGTCGGCCTCTATGTGAACGCTGATAAAACTGAGTTCATGAGCTTCAAAAAGCAAGGGGACATCTCCACACTTGACAGCAAGCCTCTTAAGTCAGTAGAAAAATTCACATACCTAGGGAGTAATATCTCATCCACAGAAAACGATGTTAACACTCGAATAGGAAAGGCATGGTTGGCCACCAACAAACTACCAGTCATATGGGAATCCGATCTCCCCAACAAGCTAAAGAGGCGATTCTTCCAGGCTGTGGTAGTGTCGGTACTTCTGTATGGCTGTACCACTTGGACCCTAACGAAGCGTCTTGAGAATAAGCTAGATGGGAGCTGTACGAGAATGCTACGGGCGGTCCTGGATAGGTCGTGGAAGCAGCACCCCACAAAAGAGCAACTATATGGCCACCTGCCCCCCATCTCACAAACCATACGAGTGAGACGGACTAGACATGCAGGTCACTGCTGGAGAAACAAGGACGAGATCGTAAGCGACGTACTACTACTACATGGGCGCGCTAATGTGGGCCGCCCAGCCAGGACCTACATTGACCAACTATGTAGGGATACTGGCTGCAGCGCAGAGGAGCTGCCCGGAGTCAATGAATGATAGGAAGGCTGCGAGAGATCATCATGGATATCCGTGCAAAACTGCACGACATGATGATGATGATGATGATGATATATATATATATATATATATATATATATATGAGGTAGATAAAAGGATAAGTGAGCAAGAAATGAACAACTCAAAACAAATCAAGGGTTGAAATAATTTCGTCCGTATTACTCGGATATCTTCAGTCGAAATGATTTTATTAAAGCAAAGTTACGTGCGTACATATGATTTGGTGAGGGGTGGTGTGAGGGTAGTTTGGAGGATGAAGAGTAGATGTAGGGGAGTGCATAGGTAGGTCAGAGGGGGTGAGTATGTTGTTATATGAGATGAGGAGGAGGGGAGATTTGAGTGATGTGAGGTCGTTGGTTTAGGTATGCGGAGGAGTTCTTTTTTCTTTATATATACTAGCAAATATATGCACCCGGAGGGTGCATATATTTAACTAAAGTTAAATTTTATAATAAAATATGATATTAAATTAGAAAGGCTAATGAAACTGAATAAGAATGTAGATAAAACGATTTTGAACAGAGGGGGTATGATTGAAAAATAGAACAACTTTGAAACTAACTCTTCCATCATTTTCCGTTACTCCCGTCTTTCATTGGTAAATTTTTCCTAATTAAACTGTTTAGTTAAAATAGGAAGTAAAGAATAATATTACAGTTATTTCTTCTTGTTAAGGGATTTCTTTTAAGATTTATTGATGAATTTTTTGCTCATATTCAATAAGATAAAACCAAACAATTAGAAATCAATAATACTAAGCATATATTTATTAAAATCAATTTTTTAAGATCAATATGCAAATTAGCCTCCCATTCATACTGTAAACCTCTATTTTGTTGTTATATATAAATACAATTGCATGTTATTAGTATGTAGATATAGTCAACAGTGTAAGTAAATGTAAAACAATTTATTAATAATGAGTTTAAATAAAAATAAAATCATGGAGAATATGATGTAAATAACTAAAGGAATTGTGACTTGTATAGTAATATAGTCTCGGTTACAGACAGACAAACCCACAATCTCCATTATAATAAGATATATATGTATATATATAACGCCTTCAATACAATAAACTGATCATCTATGTTCACATCAATAAATAGGAGGCGCTGCAACTTCAGGGGCACATAAAAACTTTATCATAGTCTTTCGAGACTGAATTGCTGATGATATGTTCACATCAATAAATAGAACGGTTGGGCCCTCATACATCATGATTGACAAGGGAGTCCAGCAAATACACACATACAGACAGACAGTACATGCACAGCCACATAGAGGCAAACAGACAGACAGACAGACAGACACACACACACACACACACATATCCGTGCTACTAATGCGGGGAGGGATTGCTATAATTAACGGCGTCGATCCCAGGGGGCCATCCCCCCAGGCAACACATGCCCCCTCGATTTAAAGGGTCAGGGCTGGGTTTATTGCCCAGTGCCTGAGGCGCCCCCTTGAGGGGGAACACCGACGGGATCGACGCAATTTTTCACCCGCCACCCATGAGCTTCGATTTGTGTTCCCACGTTAATAGGGCCTTGTGCCTAACCCGTACAAGTGGGGTACGAGGTAAATACAGTGCTACTAATGCGACATGATGATGATGATAATGATGATGATGATAATGATGATGAAAGGCTAACAATCTCTTGCGCTCTCCTATTCGGAAGTTACAAAACTATCGTCTACTAAATTCGACATTGTAATAATACTCAGCTAGTGTCTTAAGCTAAA
>CM042182.1:30579087-30628718 GCA_023376005.1 Doryteuthis pealeii | reverse complement strand
CCTTCTTTCTTATTTTCCTTTCTTTCCATCCATTAATTTTTTACTTCTTTCATTCTTTCTTTCTTTTCTTTCTTTCTTTCCTTCTTTCTTTCTTTCTACACTACTCCTTCTTCTCCTATTTCTCTTTCTTTCAATCTCATTTAATTCTCCCCTTTTCCTTCCTTCCTTTCATTCTTTCTTTTTTTTCTTTCTTTCACACTACTCTTCTTTCCTATTTTCTTTCTTTCAATCTCATTAATTCTTCCTTCCTTCCTTCTTTCTTTCTTCCTTTTATTCATCCGTTTTTTTTTTTTTATCTAATGTTATTTGTTTGTATTCATTTTATTTATTCATGTTGCATGTATTAATTCAATATTTAATATACTCTGTACTCCCCGTAATCCCCGAATGTTTCCATCCCCTGCAGAGGGGGATTGACTCATGGTCAGTTTAACTGTGCCCTCTCGGGTAGCTAGCCTCCCGGGTGTGGAGTGGCCAAAATAACCCTAACCTCGGAGGCATTCTCTTAGGGAGTTGCCTCAGATATCGACCAATAAAACTGACCCTTACATCTTTGGGACGTTGAGGTGTTGCTTGGAATGGAGATACTGCTCTCTATGATTGGATCTATTTATTTTCGACAGAAAAACATACTGAAGTCTCTTCCTTGTTTAGGATTATACTCTGATACCCAGAAATAAGTATTACGATTCTGGTCGCCTACAATTTGTGAAAGTCTATCAATTGTTGTGGGGTTTTTAAAGGTAAAAAATAAGACAAAAAATCATTTTTTCTATTTAACCACAATATAGGACCCTAACAAGTATTAGCACTCTGGATAAGAGTGAATCTAGGATTAATAGCGAAGAAGGGGTACTTCATACTCCACAGAGTTCCAGATTTGAAACGGTAATCCTTAACTTGTTCCTCGTAAATTCCTACCATAAAATAAACTGAACCCCCATTTTATGTCCGTGTTTTTGCAATAAATGTTTTATTTTTCTTGCACCCGTTATTTTACAATACCAAATATATTTTCTCTATTTATCTTAATATTCACTTCAATGTGTATATTCGAAAAGTATTTTGGGAGAATGGTTAGTTTTAAAGTGGGGGCTCGTTTTACAATTTAGGCATAAATTGGATCCTCCTTTTATTACCGTAATTTTGTTTTTTCGTCGACGATGATTAAAATCTGACGTTTTTATTTTAGAGTACCAAAGCCAAAAAAAAAAAATGAAATTACAACAAAAGGTAATCTTCAACTTTTTACTCGTAAATTCCTACCATAAAATTAGGCTGGTGAAAATGGATACAAATGTATTGAACTGACTTGCATTGCTTCGTGTCAAGCCACAATTGTCCCTGCTACTTATAGTAGTCGTCGGCGCATTCCATTTATGTACATAGGGTATATCACCTATAACATAAATAAAAGTGGTGACTATCATATACCTATGATAGTCCAACAATAAGGGAGCTCTTGAATTTTTTCACGGGGCGATGTTCAGTAATTTCTTATACCTTACAAAATAAGGCCATTAACGAATAGATGGGTATGAAAAATGCTTTATTGTAAATCAACTATATAATTAAGAATGTGACTGAAAGTTAGTATTATATACGTTATTTGGACTATTGTCCTCATCTTTATTGTTATCTGTACAACGTTTCGGCCGATATGTCCTCAGGATTGAAATGGTTAGGTTCAAAGTTCCGTGATGGCTCCCGATTACGACGAGAAGGTTCCCGATTACGACAAGAAAGTTCGCGAGTCCGAAAAGAAGATTCCCGAGTCTGAAAAGAAAGTTCCCGAGTCCGAGAAGGTTCCCAAGTCCGACAAGAAATAACTGAAGAAAGCCGGAGGGCACATCGGCCGAAACGTTGTACAGATAACAATGAAGATGAGGACAATAGTCCGAATAACGCAGATAATACTAATCATCAAGCCTCATCTCAAACATTCAGAGAAATTGACTGAAAGTGTTACTTTCTTTGTTCCCTTGCCACAAAAGTTCATAGGTATATAAATCTAGCATAACTACTTGAATGAATTAATCCTAATCCTAACCCTTAACCCTTAAACCCTAATCAGTGTACGGTGGAGTGTTCTGAAATTTTCCAATTTTCGTTGGTAAAATTTGAAAAATTCTTAATATTATAGTTGTCTCGCGATAAAGCAATGTTAAAACCTATCTCTTGCTTAACGGTCTTATTTTTTAAGGTATAAAAATTTACCCAACACCGCTCCTACGGTCGAGAAAGTTCACGAGTACCGAAAAAAGTATATTTTATTTTTGGTAACCGATTTTCAATGCAGTATAGATAAGAATAATTAACACCTAATAATATCCGTTTCGACTATGAAACGCTCACGTCGTAAAATTGAACGTTTTCAAAAAAGTTCTAAAAGCGTTTCTTGGTTGAAAAATAATATGGGATTATTTTTGACAATTTTTTCAACATATGTTGGATTTATTTCCAAGCTCGGTATATGAAAAAAAAAACAAAGAAAAAATACGCAAAACTCTCATATGTACTTTTGTGTTCTCAATTTTGGTTGAATTCTATCACAGAAACACTTGATACAATTTACTGTATGGCTGAACTACTTGGACTTTAGAGAAACGATTGGTAAAAAGCTGGATAGAAACTATACAAGAATGCTGCAGGCTGTCTCCACGCGCCTCCATTAAGAATTTTACCGAAAGTTGTCCCAAAGAGAAGCCGTATTATTTTTAGATCAGTTGTCGATTTCTCGGTGGAACATTTTTGGAAATACCAAGTCGATGGGCTTCTTTATTAATTCACGAATTCCATCATCCACGGAGTAGCCGAAAAGTTATTTTCCGCCAACCGCGAAGACCTACCGTTTATATCTGTCTCGGGTATACGTGTTCCAGAAATATATTCTCTTTGTAAGGTAACAGATTAAATATTAGATAAACCAATTTGTATTCTTTTTTGGTTCATTTTTCGGTTTGAATGATCTGTTCGAACGGAATTGAAAAAAAGAATCGATTTTATGCAGGCGACAACGCTCGACATAAAATCGACCTCAATAGAATTATGTCCTCTAAGTGAAATAATAAATCGAATTCTAGATAAACAGTTTCATATATTTCTTATTAGTTCAGAGATAAAATTAATTTTGTATTGAGGTGGAGCGCACATGTTCGCATCAGATTACACATACTCATATGCTTCTCCCAGTTATTTACTGATATATATATATATATATATATATATAATATATACTCATATGCTTCTATATTTACTGATATATATATATATATATATATATATATATATATATATATATATCAGTAAATAACTGGGAGAAGCATATGAGTAAGTGTAATCTGATGCGAACATATATATATATATATATATATATATTATAATATATATATTACTTCCATGCAATTATATACATACATACATACATACATATATATATATATATATATATATATATATATATATATATGCGTGTGTGTAGGTGTGTGTGTCATTGCATGGAAGTAATTCTGTGATGAAAAAAAATGGACTCTCTCGTCGATTTTCGACGCATGCTGTATTCATCCAGTGAACAACTAGCACAGTGATTTGTTTATAGTGGTGAAGGCTTGTGTAGGACCATTCCACACTTTTTGACACAGTCGATGGGAAAGAATTGGTGCATCAAGGAATGCCACGAACCCAATCAACGACTGACCTCAGGAATTTTGAATTCAGAGTTATCCCTCTCCTAGACTGGCTACCTACCCAAGGTTAAAGAGCCCAGTCTGTCCTACTATTTAACCCATAGCTGGATGGAGAATATATGGATTCATACCTTTCCCAAGGGTATTAGCGCTATATGAAATGCCAACAGCTTCGCCTAGGAATTAAACTCGAACCGACGAGTCCATTTTCCACGACTCTCTCTTCTCTCTCTCTCTCTCTCTCTCTCTCTCTTTTTCTTTCTCTCTCTCTCTCTCTCTCTCTCTCTCTCTCTCTCTCTCTCTCTCTATATATATATATATATATATATATATGTGTGTGTGTGTGTGTGTGTTTGTGTGTGTGTGTGTGTGGATACCCTAGTTCATCAGAGATTAATTTATTTCGGCACTTTTGCCTCTTCAAGTTTGATTTTCAAATGGGTTATGATTACATCTCAGGTATATTTGTTGTGATCCCCCCCTTACTAATGTTATGTCAAATAGACTATTCATCCATTTGAAAATGCGACTTGAAGATGCAAAAGTGCCGAAATAAATTTATCTCTGAGGAACTAAGGTATTTATATAAGTATTTATCTATTTAATTATTTATATTGATGCGTATATGTAAAATATATATATATATATATATATATATATATATATATATATATATATACGCAGAACAGTTATATGAACGTTGGAGTTCTCAATTTCTGTTGAATCCTATCACGGAAACACTTGATATCATTTAACTATATATATATATATATATATATATATATATATAAGTCATTTAACTATATATATATATAATATATATTGATATCATTTAACTATATATATATACATAATCATCCCTAGACACGTGTTTCGACTTATCAAGTCTCTTCAGTGTGGCTAGACATTTGTGAGTTACCTACAGCCGAGATAGAAACCCGATCGATTCAGCATCAGTCGGACAGTTTAACCGCTCTGCTATCGTCACCCACATAATGCGAAGGGGATTTTAACTGTTTTAATACACACATCTGTATGTATGTAAAGCCCACCATAGAGTGCTCCATCCCTTTTATGGATAAGTAAGCAGTGCTCAATATCATAAATGGAGCATTTATATCTAAGTTAAGGTAGCGTGGACGTGAAGTCAATGGTGCCTGGTTACAGACAGTTTCTCACCTATGTGATCTTCAGACCAAGAACTTGACTTACGTCAATTTCCTAACTCAATATCCTTGTATATCAAATCAATTTCCCCCATTGAAATAAAAGGAAAAACCATTAATGCGTTTCAGCATTGCCCCTCAAATCGACCCTTTTTTTTTTTTTTTTGTTATTTTTTTTTTTTTTTAATAGGAAAAGTAGCGCTGTATTGTATAAAAATTCCTTCCGTTCTTAACTCAATTTTCTCGTATATGCAATCAATTTTCCACATTGAAATAAACTGAAATGCCATTAATCTGTTCCAGTACCTCCTCTCCAAAAATCCTATTTTTTGTTACGTTTTTTTGTTTTTGTATTTTATTTTTAAATAAGGAAAATATCACTGTATTGTACAAAAATTTGTTTCGTTCATAACTCAATTTCCTCGTATTTTTCCCCATTGAAAGAAACTGAAATGCCATTAATCCGTTCCAATACCCATTCCTCCAAAACACCCATTTTTTTTTCTTAACGTCTTTTTAAATAAGAAAAATAGCACTGTTTAGCATTAAAACATAGTAAAATAAAATGTAATAAATTACGGAAGCGTTCCTGAATACATAATAGACGATCGTTAAACTCGTTGGGTTCCCATAGTAGCTGTCCATGATGATAATTATGCTTCGATTAAGAAAGGAGTGAATGGGTATTTGTCTCATACCCCACTTGTATGGACTGGGCACAAGGCCTCGTTTTAACATGAGCCCACCCACAAGCCGAAGCTCATGGGTGGGAAAGAACAAAAATTGCGTCGTTGCCTGGGGGGATAGCCCCCTGGGACCGACGCTATCATTAAACTCTCGACAAGTCCAGCGGCCGAAGCTCGCTGGACCCCCGGTGTTAACCGTAAAACCGAGTGTGCAATGAGTTCATAAAAAAAAGATACGAAAAAAAAGATAAGAAAGGAGTGAATGATCCTAATTAACATTTCACATAGCGTTAATGCCCTTGAGAAAGGTATGTATCGAATTATTCTTCCTTCAGTCATGGGTAAATAGTAGGACAGACTGGGCCCTTGAATCTTGGTATAGTAACTTGTTTAGGAGAAGGAAAACTCTGAATTCAAATTTGTTAAACTTCATTGAAAAAATTTACGTCATGTCACATCCTGCTTGTGCGGAGGATTTGGAAAATACATATTAGACTATCCTTGAACTCACTCGTTGGGTCACGATAATTGTAGCTGTCCATGATGATATTGATACTTCTATTTTGGTAGGAGGGAAGGATACTAATTACCGTTTCATAGTTAATAGCGGTCCATGAAGATATTGGTTATGTTGTATACCCTTTCTTTACTTCTATTATTCTTCTGCTCATCTTTGGTATCTTATGTTCTTCTTCTAGCGCCTGGACTTCGTCTTTCTCTGTTCTTGCTGGTTGGTCGTCCTTGATTCATTTCTTCTTCTAGGTCAGTTTTGTTGCCAAGACATTCATCAACCACAAAACCATATTATCTATTTAAACCTTTATTTACTTAACTAACATCTTCCTCTAACTAAACACAGCGGGCGTGTACAGTGAGCTCCAGCTAAGGCAGATACATCTTTTCTGCCTGACGTCCAAACTGAAACTGAGAGCCAACCAGGTCCCACGTGACTTCAGGTATTTCGCGGGCTTTCTGTAATATTCCATGGAAAGTCCCGCCCGTGATATGAAAAGGGGTTATCCCTTCAGAAATACAGAGGGTTGACAATAATCTATGCATAGATTATGTAACAGTTAAATCCTAGTTAACAGACATAAATTCCTATATCGTATGTCAACCCGCCGAAAGAAAAAAATACTAAAAATCAAGGAATTAACCGAATTTAATGAAATTTTCAGTGTTGATATATTAATAAATAAACAATGCACCAGTTATTTTATTTGAAAACTCGTACATTTTATCAAGTCAGTTAACTTTGAACAATGTATCTTTGAAGCGTAACACAGATTCACAAACATACGTGGTTCAAAATTGATTGACCTGAAAAACTGTAAAGGTTTTTGAATAGAATAACTGGTACATTATATCTTTTATTCCTTAATAAATCAACACTGAAAATTTCATTAAATTCGGTTAATTCCCTGATTTTTTTTTCTTTTGGCGGAGTGACATACGATGGTAGAATTTATGTCCGTTAAGTAGGATTTAACCATGATATTGATACTTCTATTTTGGAAGAATTGAAGGATCCTAATAAGTATTTCATAGATATTTCCGTTACATCGAGTAATTGAATGATTAAAAATGATGTTCAGCAGGAACAAAGACTTCATAAAATATCCATTCACTTTTCAAATTGTACTAGAAATAAGAGCTGTTCAATTTTATTACTCTAACAGAAATCTCGCTACGATATGCCGTTTTCGCAGGGATAATAGTTGATTTTACGGCATGTCAACCCTTGGGAGATCAACTCTTTGCCAACTTACAGCGGTTCTCTCATCGCTGCAATCCTACCGTAAACCGTTGGTTGGTTAGTTCATTATAATTAAGCAGAATGGCTCAGATTACAATAATAACAGGACTTTATTTGAATAGAATGCATTCTGAGGTAAGTAGATTGTGAAATTTGAAATATCGCATCATAGGGTAAAAAAATACCAAAAAAGTTTGGTATAGTCGTGGGGCAAAGAGTTAATGTTGAAGCAATTACAGTTGTAACTTGACTTATGAATTTAAATGGTTCCGGTGGCAATTCAATTTCCTCGTATGTCAAATCAATTTACGCATTGAAATGAATTGCAATGTCATTAATCTGTTTCAGGCCCCCAAAGAACACATTTTTGATACGTTTTTTTAAATAAGAAAAATAGCACTGTATTGTATAACAGCATAATAGAAGAGAATGTAATGAATTATGTGTTGTGATACGTTTTAATGTTTACCTTTTGATAAATAATATTTATCTTAGATGTATTACGCTAAGTTGGCAGGGACCAGTATCAAATCTGGTACCTTGCGATTCCCAGGTAGGTGCTCTAGTGACTGAGCTAAACCAGACGATACTAAGCTTAACTGAGCCCAAAGTCTGGCATTAAATGATCCTAAAAAGGGCTGATATGCTGTAAAACAACTGTTTTGTTTTTTCTTATATTTGCTTGTTTTTTAGGAGGAAAAAAAATTTTTTGTCTAAAAAAATTTTTTTGACAAAAAAATTCAATTAAAAAGAATAAAAAATAATTAATGTTAAGACATTTTTAGTCTTTTTTTTGTGTGTGGAGGACTTTCATTTTTTCTTTCTTTTGTAAACTTAAATGCTTTAGTGAAATTATTAACACTAGCAAATATATGCACCCTCCGGGTGCAAGTATTTAAGTTTTAATGTAATAAAATATTGTATTAAATTAGAAAGGCTAATGAAACTAAATAAGAATACAGATAAAAAGATTTGAAACAGAGTGAGTATAATAAAAGATTTGAAACAGAGGGAGTATTATAAAAAATGGAACAACTGAAACTTACTCTTCCATCACTCTCGTCTTTCATTGTTATTTTTTCTAATTTAAGTATTTAGTTATAAGAGGAAGTAAAGAATAAAATTACAGTTATTTTTTTCTTGTTAATGGATTTTATTTAAGATTCATTGAAGAGATTTTTGCTTATATTCATTAAAATAAAACCAAACAATTAGAAATCAATAATTCTAAGCACATATTTATTAAATTCGATTTTTTAATATTAATATGCAAATTAGCCTTCCCATTCACACTGTAAACCGCTATTTTGTTGTATATATAAATATAATTGCATGTTGTCAGTATGTAGACATAGTTAACAGTATTAATAATGTAAGACAATTTTATTAATAATTGAGGTTTAGACAAAAATAAAATCATGGAGAATGTGATGTCAATAACTAAGAGAATTGTGACTTGAGTAGGAATATAGTTTCGGTTACAGACAGAAAAACACACAATCTCCATTATAATAAGATAAGCGTATCTGAAACTTGTACATCAAAATTTAGCTATCAACACAAAGCAAAAAATCGACCGAGTATTAGCTCGCAACTTGGAAAAATCGTAAGTTTCGCCACTCTTAAGTCAAGGTGTTAAATATCTAGCCGCCATCATTGGCCAGTTGTAAAGAACTTAAAGTAAATAAGTAAGTCCTGAGTTATAGAATCCTTTGGTAAGTGAATAAGTCCCGAGTTCTGGAATTCTAGTGATATAATCCTATGTTCCGTCGTTCACGAAGTAGCTATGAGTAGGTATGACCAAAACAGCCAGTATAAATAACAATATCAGCAGCAGAATACTGCCAGTGGTTGATCAATAGGTTGGTCTCATGGTTATCGGCCAGTCTATAAGTAGAAGTGACCATCTACCACACGCCTTATATATTAAAAACCCCAACACAAGGTACCACTGTATTTTTCTTTGCTGTAATAAATTTGGAAACTTAAATGTTTTAGTGAACTTATTAACATAAGCGTGTCTAAAGCTCGCTTGTAAATCAAATGTTAGCTAGCAACACAAAGCAAAAAATCAACCGAGTTACAGCTCATAACCCGGAAAAATCGTAAGTCAAGGTACCTCTGTATTTTTCTTTGTGGTAATAAATTTGGAAACTTAAATGTTTTTAGTGAACTTATTACCATAAGCGTATTTGAAGCTTGCTCGTACATCAAATTTTAGCTATCAACACAAAGCAAAAATCGACCGAGTAACTCAGAAAACTCGTACGTTGGGGTCACTCGTAAATCAAGTTAACACTATTTTTCTTTGGTATGATAAATTTGGAAACGTAAAAGTCTTTACTGAATTTATTACCATAAGCGTATCTGAAGCTTGCTCATACATCTCATTTTAGCTATCAACACAAAGCAAAAAATCAACCGAATTACAGCTCATAACTAGGAAAACTCGTAAGTCAAGGTACCACTCTATTTTTTTGCTGTAATAAATTTGGAAACTTAAATGTTTTAGTGAACTTATTAACATAAGCGTATTTGAAGCTCGCTGGTACCTCAATTTTTAGCTCGCAACACAAAGCAAAAAAATCGAACGAGTTACAGCTCGTAACTCGGAACACTCGCAAGTCAATGTATCACTGTATTTACCTTTGAAATTGAATTTGGATTAAATTAAAAAATTTTGCGCACAACACTTTCTCTTGTTATTAGTATTATTATGTATTATTCATATTAGCATAGTAAAAGGTCGGGGGATTGACCTGTTGTCGGTATCAGTCAGACAACGAGGGAGTCTTTCACCTTTTCGCTAGCATTGTCCAGGGAGATTGTTTTTTGCTGAGGTGGAGCGCCAAACCGTCAGCTTACCATTTTACCTCACAGATGAGATTATTTAAGCTGCGTTAAGTTAGCGAGGAATGGAATCGAACCTGGAACATTGCGATTCTTAGGCCCATGCTCTACAGACTGAGGTAAACTGACCCCTAATATTAGCATAGTACCCATCATAAATGAAAAGATTATTCACGTATGGGTCGACACTTTTTCTGTGGGTGTGCTTGTCTGTGTGTGTCTGTGTGTCTGTTTGTTGAACGAAAGAAGAGAGAGAATAAGAATTAATTAATGAAGAGAGATGATAGAAAGAAGAAAGAAAGAAAGAAAAAGACAGAAAGAAAGACAGAAGAGAGATAAAAAAAAAGAGAAAGTAAGCAATTGAGAGAGGGAAATAAATGAAGAAATGAAGAAAGAGAAGAAAGAAAGAAAGAAAGAAAGAAAGAAAGAAGGAAAAAGGAAAGAAAGAAAGAAAGCGAGTATAGATTTATGAATAGGCATAGAAAATACAAGCAAGGGGGGGATAAAGAAAGAAAGAAAGAATAAAAGAAAGAATGAAAGAAAGAAAGAATAAAAATAGATGAAAGAAACTAGCAAGCAATGTAGTGAGGAGAAAGAAAGAAAAAATACAGCAAGGATGACTGAATGAAAAGAAGTAAGTGAAAGAAAGCAAGCAATGAAGGAGAAAGGAAGAAAGAAAGAAAGAAAGACAGCGAGAATGACTGAATGAAAAAAGGTAAAAGAAAGAAAGAAAGTAATGAAGGAAAGAGAAAGAAAGAAAGAAAGTCAACGGAATGACTAAATGAAAAGAGGTGAAAGAAATACAGAAAGGAAGCAATGAACGAAAGAGAAAAAAAGAAAAGAAAGAAGAGAAGAAAGAAAGAAAAGAAAGAAAGAAAACTGAAAGACAGAAGAATGACTGATGAAAAGAGGCGAAAGAAAGAAAGAAAAAAACAATGAATGAGAAGGAAAGAAAGAAAGACAGCGAGAATGACTGAATGAAAAAAGGTAACAGAAAGAAAGAAAGAAAGAAAGAAAGAAAGAAAGAAAGAAAGAAAGTCAACGGGAATCACTAAAGGAAAGGAGGTGAAAGAAATACAGAAAGAAAGCAATGAAGGAAAGGGAAAGAAAGAAAGAAGGAAAACTGAAAGACAGAAAGAATGACTGAATGAAAAGAGGTGAAAGAAAGAAAGAATAAAGCAATGAATGAGAAAAAAGAAAGACAGCGAGAATGACTGAATAAAAAGAGGTGAAAGAAAGAAAGAAAAGAAAGAAGAAGAAAGAAGCAATGAGAAGAAGAAAAGAAAGACAGTGAGAATGGCTGAATGAAAGGTAAAGAAGAAGAAAGCAATGAATGAGAAAGAAAAGAAGAAGAAAGAAAGAAAGAAAGAAGAAAGAAGCAATGAGAAGAAAAAGGAAAGACAGTGAGAATGGCTGAATGAAAGAGATAAAAGAAAGAAAGCAAGCCATGATGAGAAAGAAAAAAGAAGAAAGAAAGAAAGAAAGCAATGAAGAAGAAAAAAGAAAGACAGTGAGAATGGCTGAATGAAAAGAGGTAAAAGAAAGAAAGCAAGCAATGAATGAGAAAGAAAAAAGAAAGAAAGAAAGAAAGAAAGAAAGAAAGAAAAAGCAATGAAGAAGAAAAAAGAAAGACAGTGAGAATGGCTGAATGAAAAGAGGTAAAAGAAAGAAAGCAAGCAATGAATGAGAAAGAAAAAAAGAAAGAAAGAAAGAAAGAAAGAAGAAGCAATGAAGAAGAAAAAGAAAGACAGTGAGAATGGCTGAATGAAAAGAGGTAAAAGAAAGAAAGCAAACAATGAATGAGAAAGAAAAAAAGAAAGAAAGAAAGAAAGAAAGAAAGAAAGAAAGAATGGGGAAAAGAAAGAAAAGATAAGAAGAGAAAACTAATACAAAAAGAATGGAATAAAAAAACGAAATTCCTAAGAAGAAGAAAAACGAATTAATGAATGATGGACTGAATTTTATATTCTTTCCCTTGTAAAACAAACTATTTGGTCATTGGGAAGAGGCTTAACCCCGGGGATACTTGACCCCTGGGGTTACTCGACCCCCTGGGGTTACTTGACAGTGAATCGACATTCTAAAAGTTTAATGGCTAAACTTGGAATTGGGCCAATTCCCAGAGACAAAGAAACCATTTCTTTATATTTTCTACTTCATTCTATACAATTCAATTCAATATGGCTGATTGTTCGCCATTCCTAAAGATATAATCCTCAAATCATTTGTCTCATTCCTATATCGCTATAAAGCACCTGTGTGAAAAAAACCAGTGTAATATGTTCGATCGATAATTACATCGATTTATTAAACTGGTTTTCCGATCAGCCGGATCCCCAAATCCTGATCACAAGACCAGACCGAATCTTAACAAGACGAAGAGAATTTGTCATCTAGAGGAATGTACAGTCCCGGCTGATTACAGTGTGAAAATATAAGAAAACGAAGAGATAGACAAATACTCTGACCTTGCCAGAGAACTGAAAAAAGATTGTGAAGCATTAAAGTAAAGGTGTTGGTGTCCCTGGAACAGTCCTAAAGGGTTTAGAAAATATTGGAGAAATTGGAAAGAGAAATCATTGAGACCATTCAGACACCAGCATTGTTAAGATCAGCTAGAATACTCAGAAGACCCTTGGAAATCTAAGGAGACTTGCTGTCACTCAGATTCTTTTCTGTAAAGAATTGTGGAACATGAGAGTAAATGTGATATCAATTGTAGTTGGTGTCTCTGAAGGGTCCTCGAAGGGAGAAATTGGAAATTAGTGAAATTAGGACATGCTGTCACTCAGACTCGGATGAACGACCATCAACGCCGGATCGATATGGAAGTGAAATAATGATTACAATAACTAGCAGGACCTGTAGGTATAATCCTTCTAAAGATATAATCCTCAAATCATTTTTCTCATTCCTATATCGCTATAAAGCACCTGTGTCAAAAACAGTGTAATATGTTCGATCGATGATTATATCGATCGAACTTATTACATTGCTTTTTCGATCAGCCGGAACCCCTAATCCCGATCAGAAGACCAGACCGGATTTTAACAAGAAGAGAATTTGTCATCAAGAGCAGTAGTTCCCAACCTATGGCCCCATGGCCAAAATGGGCCACAGCAAATTTCAGGTGGGACAAGGAAATATTATAATTCTATATGGTTGTATCATGGTTGAATAAATATCTCATGTAAAATGGAAATATTTTTTCTATTATAATTATTTCATGGTCCACAAAAAAAAAATTGGATTCAAAGTGGGCCATGAGTTGACAAAGTTGAAACAAAAAAAAAAGTTTAATGGCTGAATTTGGAAGTGAGCCTATGTCCAAAGACAAAGAAACCATTTCTTTATATTTTCTATCATTCTATACAATTCAATCCAATATGGCTGATTGTTCGTTATTACTAAATACATAATCCTCAAATCATGTCTTATTCGTATATCGCTATAAAGCACCTCTGTGAAAAAAACCAGTGTAACAAATTCAATCGATATAATAAGTTCGATCAGCCGGAACCCCTAATCCCGACCAGAAGACCAGAGTTTTAATAAGATGATGATAATGTGTCTTCTCAACAATTTTACTGTCCCGTCGGATTACAGAGGGAAAATGAAAGAAAACGAAGACATAGACAAATAATTTTAATTCACAGAACCTGTGGATATACCACAGCAGGACAATGGATAATATTTTGTTTCTCAAATAATACGTCGTCTTTTTCTTTCTTTTCTTTTTCTTTCTTTTATTATTTCTACATTACTTCTTGTTCGTCTTGTTTGTTGTTGTTGATAGTGTTACTAATATTATGGTTAGTATTTTGTTTCACTACTACAACTACAACTAATAATAATAATACTATTACTTCTTGTTCTTCTTGTTCTTGTTGTTTTTGTTCTTGTTGTTCTTGTTGTTCGCCTTGTTGTTGTAGTAGTAGTAGTAGTAGTAGTAGTAGTAGTAGTAGTAGTAGTAGTAGTAGTTGTTGTTGTTGTTGTTGTTGTTGTTGTTCTTCTTCTTCTTCTTCTTCTTCTTCTTCTTCTTCTTCTTCTTATTATTATTATTATTATTATTATTATTATTATTATTATTATTCTACTACTTTTTTGTTGTTGTTGATAGTATTATTAATATTATGGCGAGTATCTTATATTCTTCTTCTTCTTCTTCTTCTTCTTCTTCTTCTTCTTCTTCTTCACTTCTTCTTCTTCTTCTTCTTCTTCTTCTTCTTCTTCACTTTCCCGTTCTTCTTCTTCTTCTTCTTCTTCTTCCTTTACCGTTCTTCTTCTTCTTCTTCTTCTTCTTCTTCTTCTCTTCTTCACTTTACCCGTTCTTCTTCTTCTTCTTTCTTCTTCTTCTTCTTCTTCTTCTTCTTTCCTTTACCCGTTTTATTTCGTTCTCTTCTTCTTCTTCTTCTTCTTCACTTTCAAACCCGTTCTTCTTCTTCTTCTTCTTCTTCTTCTTCTTCTTCTTCTTCTTCTTTTCTTTACCGTCTTCTTCTCTTCTCTCTTCTTCTTCTCACTTTAATTCTTCTTCTTCTTCTTCTTCTTCTTCTTCTCTTCTTCACTTTACCCGTTCTTCTCTTCTTCTTCTTCTTCTTCTTCTTCTTCTTCACTTTTCTTCTTCTTGCTTCTTCTTATCTTCTTCTTCTTCTTCTTCACCCGTTCTTCTTTCTTTCTTCTTCTTCTTCTTCTTCTTCTTCTTCTTTTTCACTTTAATCCCGTTTCTTCTCTTCTTCTTCTCTTCTTCTTTTCCTTCTTTCACTTCTTCTTTCTTCTTCTCTTTCTTCCTTCTTTTCCTTCTTGCTCTTCACTCTTACCTTCTTTTCTTCTTCTTCTTCTTCTTCCTTTCTTTTTCTTCTTCTTCTTTACCGTTCTTCTTCCTCTGTCTTCTTCTTCTTCTTCGTCTTTTCTTCTTTCTTCACTTTAACCGTTCTTCTTCTTCTTCTTCTCTTCTTCTTTCTTCTTCTTCTTCTCTTCTTCACTTTAACCCGTTCTTCTTCTTTCTTTTCTTCTTCTTCTTTCTCTTTTTTCCTTTTCTTCTTTTCACTTTTAACACCCGTTTTCTTCTTCTTCTTCTTCTTCTCCGTTCTTCTTCTTTCTTACTTTCTCTTCTGCTCACTTTTTTAAATATAAAAACCCGTCTTTCTTCTTCTGCTTCTCTCCTTTCTTCTTCTTCCTGTTCTTTCTTTCTTCACTTAATTACCCCCCTCTTGCTTCTTCTTCTTCTTCTTTTCTTCTTCTTCACTTTACCCCCCTTCTTTCTTCTTCTTTACTCTTCTTCTTCTTCTTAAGTTTGTTGTTAGTATTATTATATCATGGCTATTATCTTGTTTCTCTCAACTTCTTCCCGCCTCCCTCCCTTCTCCCTCCTCTCCTCCTTTCTTCTTTCCTCCTCCTCCTTCTTCTTCTTCTTCTTCTTCTTCTTCTTCTTCTCTCTTCATTTCCCATTACAGCTTTGTAGAAGGAGAATCTAAGAAGGGTCGACTGGATCAAAGGATGAATCGTGGCAGCCGGCTCCGTCAGCCGAAAAAGTTGACCTTTTTGAAATTGATGTCGACCCATTTCGACCTTTTCTTGCAAAAGCATGCAGTCAGTGTGGCGAAAGAATTTTCGCTAATCAGCCCAACAACACAACGATCAATCACCGGAAAAAAAAATCTGTGGATATATCTGCAGTGGAGGTCACGTGATTGTGGCTAGAGTGTCACGTGGACGAATATCCGTCAGTCACTTAAGTTTTTTTTTGTTGCGGGGGGTGTTTTTTTTTTTTTTCGTAGATTGGGTTAAGGAATTTGACATTTCGTGGGTTCGGGCCATAGGGAAAAAAGTGTTAATAACAGGAGTTTTAAAGTATAGACTGATTGTAAAGGCAAAGAGTATAAAGAGTTCTATATAAAAACTAATTCTGAAAAAAAAACTATCCCTATGAAGGGATAGAAATAGAGATAGAAACACTATGACCTGTTGTCAATATCATTCGGACAGTGAGGAAGTCTATCCCCTTTCACCAGAGGTATGAAAGAGTTCGGACCATATGACATCTAGGCACCCCTTTTGCGATCTCGATTCATAAGAACGTTTTTTCTATATACACCGTCAAAATTCGGTTGTTTGTTAGGAGTTAGGGTTGGGGGTTAGTTTTATAATTGTTATAGGTGATATACCCTATAGACTATAGTGGAACGCGCCGACGATTACTATAAGTAACAGGGAAAATTATGACTTGAAGAGTAAGCCAATGCGAGTCAGCTCATAACTCTATTGTCGGGCGTAATTCCCAATTCTCTGTACTGTAATTGTCTACTCTTTTGTTAATACATTTTCCTATATTTGTTACCCGTTGTTTTGTTCTTATTTGACCCCTTAAAACCCCACAACAACAATTTTTTAAAACTCTAAAAATCTTCTGTTAATAAACAACTGGATTTTGACGGTGTAAATGAAAAAAATATCTTTATGAAACGAGATCGCAAAAGGGGTGCCTAAAGGTCATATGGTTCAAGAATTCTATAAAAATTTAATTTAAAAAAAAAAAAATAATCCACTATGAAGAGATAGAAATAGAGATAGAAACACTATGGTTTGTCGTCAGTATCATTCGGACAGCGAGGAAGTCTATCTCCTTTTCACAAGAGGTATGAACGAGTTCTAAAAAAAAATTAATTCTGAAAAAAATAAATAGATCCACTATGAATGGATAGAAAATAGAAATAGAAACACTATGGTTTGTTGTCAGTATCAGTCGGACAACGAGGAAGTCTATCCTCTTTCCACTAACCCTAGACTAGAGAGATTGTTTAGCTCAGTCGATAGAGTACAACCTTTATAAAGAGATACAACCACAATCCCCATGATCGTATCGCACTAGTAGCACGGATATCAATGAAAATCTCTCACTAACTGTCCCTATCATGCATTGTTCTCGGGAGGTCCTCTTCGCACCATCCAGTATCCGCACAGTTGATGAATGTAGGTCCTCACTGACGTGGCTGTGTGCTGGTTTACATAGAAGAATGTCATGTATGTGTTCGTCCTTGCTTCTAAGGGGTGTCCATCATGTCTTGTTTGTTTTACACGGATGTTTTTTTTTGTGATGGGGGAAAGTGGTCGTACTGCTGCTTTCGCGTGGGGTTTTGACAACGCGATTTTCTTAAGATCGCACGCAGAATTCTTGTGCAGCTCCCTTCTAGCTTATTCTCTAATCACTTTTTAGGGACCAGGTGTCATAGCCCTAGACAACAACGATAAAAGTATTTAAGATTCTAATTAGCTAACGAAATTTACTTCTGCTTCTACCAAAGACACCGTAACACTTGTGAAGATCTTAAACAATAAGTTCGTCGTCTTTTGCCCCCTCGCCACTTTCTTTTATACTCGGTCTGGCCGAGACGTCACAACTCTCGTCTCGCCAGCTACGAGACTTGCCACTATAAATCGCCGCCTCAAGGACACTCACGATTTTTACCTCCACAACTAGTCAGACTCGTCACATATTTTTCTTCCGTCCACATGTGCAACATGCCAACCGCTGTCTCTTCGATCGACGGACCGTTGTTGGCTCATCACAGGTTCGTGAGTTTTGCCGTTCGCTCTCGCTACAAAGATAAGGATATAGTCATTATAAACGGATTGGCGGCGTCTCCGTGGCATAGTGACTAACATACTGCACTGTGATATCGTAATAAGTGAGTTAGAATTCTTAGTAGCGATATTATATTCACTAGCAAATATATGCACCCTCCGGGTGCAAGTATTTAAGTTTTAATGTAATAAAATATTGTATTAAATTAGAAAGGCTAATGAAACTAAATAAGAATACAGATAAAAAGATTTGAAACAGAGGGAGTATAATAAAAAATGGAACAACTGAAACTTACTCTTCCATCACTCTCGTCTTTCATTGTTATTTATTCTAATTTAAGTATTTAGTTAAAATAGGAAATAAAGAATAAAATGACAGTTATTTTATCTTGTTAATGGATTTCATTTAAGATTCATTGAAGAGATATTTGCTTATATTCATTAAAATAAAACCAAACAGTTAGAAATCAATAATATTGAGCACATATTTATTAAATTCGATTTTTTAATATTAATATGCAAATTAGCCTTCCCGTTCACATTGTAAACCGCTATTTTGTTGTATATATAAATATAATTGCATTTAGTCAGTATGTAGACATAGTTAACAGTATTAATAATGTAAGACAATTTTATTAATAATTGAGGTTTAAATAAAAATAAAATCATGGAGAATGTGACGTCAATAACTAAGAGAATTGTGACTTGAGTAGGAATATAGTTTCGGTTACAGACAGAAAAACACACAATCTCCATTATAATAAGATTTTTAGACTAATACTTTTAGAAAAGGTACAAACGACCGTTTTTTACGGTTTTTTTTTTAATTACCAGAGACCCAATATTTCAACGCGCTTGAAGAACAATTAAAAAGAGCTCCTTAATTCAACTCAACAACTTTCCCACAGATTTTACGCATGTGACATTCTAATCCAACGAAAATATCACGCCACAGGATGATCAAAGGTCAAATCCTGTCAATAAAAACTGGTTATTTTCCACAGTTTCTTCTAAATAAAACGTTAACTTTTTCATTTAGATATCCTACACTTCATTACGAAATGAATTGGCTACCCATATCATTAAGTAAAGTCGGTGTTGTGGACTAGTTTAGCGTACCTTGCGTAGAGAGTGAATGCACTGGTCCAGGACTATTTATACACGACTGCCTGAGCATATCGGTGTGATTACTGAGACTGCAAAGATTATGGAACCATTACTCGAACCATCTACCTCGAGGTTTTAGCACTCTGCTGCGAGTTACTATATGTCTGGCGCACATAAAATTGAATGCTCTTTTTCTTTTCTCGTTAAAGGAAACGAGAAAGGAAAAAGAGCAAGACATTGTCTTGCCTGTCGGGATCAAACCCGCGTCCGCCCGCATGCAAAAACAAATGCGATTTAGGCTCTGGACTGACGCGATGTTCGACTGGTGTGCCCGGATCTTTGGGTAATATGCCCATAAGTAACCAAAGCGAGCAAGGGTGACGAGCAGACAAGCATTCGGCCTACGTGAGACGACAGTCAGAAAATATTATTTCGACGACGACGACGGATTTCAGCTGCTTGTCGAAGACGAAGACTGTGTTAAAGAAAGTTTGGCTTGCGAGAAGAATGGCGGGCTCGCTTCTTTTTTACCTCCCCTCCCCTCTATTTCCCCCCTTCTATAACGAGTATACTGAATACTGTATGATCCAGTATACAACGGACGGACAGCGAGGTAATCAATCTCTCTTTCGCTAGCAACATTGTTTTTGCATTTTGGGTAGAATGCCAGACATTTACCGCATAGACCAAATTACCCAAGCTGTGCAAGTCATGTACGGAGTTGTTGAGGACCCAGAACCTTGCTATTCCTACGTGAATGCTTTACGGACTGAACTAAACCGGACATGCAACTACCGTATATCTCCGAAATTAAGACCTACCTGCAAAATAAGACCAAGCATTATTTTTCAGGATGATATTAATATAAACATTTCCCTTAAAATATGCCCTAGTTAAGAGCGGCAGACAGACACATCACATCACATCATAAGAGTCAAACACTTGTAATCTCCTGAAAATAAGCCCTAGTGTTATATTTCGGGAAATTAATAATTAAGGTAATCTGAACATTGGCTACATAAATGATAGTAACATCCCTTCGTTTCTTTCACTTTGAGGAAGTCGTTTGTTTTTGTCAGCCATTTTCTTTTCACCGTAATCAATACAACTGCATGTTTTAACACGAAAACATCATAAAATGTGTTCTTAATAACAATTAAGTTCATTTCAAATAATGCACAAGCACAATTAAGAACACATTTTATGATATTTTCGTGTTAAAACATTCAGTTGTATTAATTAGAACAAATTCGTATTTCCAGTGGGGATTGTCGGTGAAATGAAAATGTCCGACCAAAACTGACGGCTTCCTTAAATAAAAAAAATAAGGGAGGTTATTTTCATTTATGTAGCTATTGTTCAGATTACCTAATATCAGCCCTGGTTTATTTCGGGAAATATATATATATATATATAATATATATATATATATATATATATTGAAAGTATAAAACTTGTTTCAGCCAGGAGTTTGTTCATGTACACATTGTATTCTATTGATTATTATATTAAATATGGAATAAAATAATAATAAAATAAATTATAAAATATTTAACTACACAAAGAAAAAAGGCCTTCTTCAGGATAAAATGTTTGATATTTTCTAATATATATATATATATATATATATATATGTTGAAAAATTGGGAAAAAACAGGTTAAATAAAATGAATGATATTTATTTAGCCAATGCTGCTGTATTTTAATCTGTTTAGTAGATCTTCTTCAGGGCTTTTGTTGACTTAAGGAAAAATAAATATATCACAGATAATAGGGAGACTGTGAGAGTCTTTTGTTGATCAGTCAATAGAGAATTGTCTCAAAATGTTTGAATAAAGAATTAGCGCTCTTAGAATTGTTTGAAAATTATGAATGCTAAGATAAACGGTTTTGAAGATGACATAGAACATTCTCTTACACTGTGTGTGAGTGTGTGTGTGAGAAAGAGACTGAGAGAGAGAGAGAGAGAGAGAGAGAGAGAGAGAGAGTGTGTGTGTGTGTGTGTGTGTGTGTGTGTAAGAAAATGTGTGGAGATAATCGCTTTCATTGGGCGTCTATGTGTGTCAAATTTTATTGTTCATTTAAATCAACAAAAGCCCTGAAGAAGATCTACTAAACAGATTGAATCACTGCAGCGTTGGCTGAATAAATATCACTCATTTTATTGAACTATGTTTTTTCAAATTCTTCAATATAAATTCATTTCCATTTTTCTCTTCACACACACACACACACATACACACACACATACACACACACACACACACACACATGGCTTAGCTCAGTCGGTAGAGCGTTCGACTAGAAACCACAAGGTCCCTGGTTCGATACCGGTCCTCGCCAACTCAGCGTATGAGTAGCACAGGGATCTGTGCGGTAAAGTGAGGAGCTGATGGTAGGTGTGGCGCTCAGTCAGTAGAGCGTTCGACTAGAAACCTTAAGGTCCCGGCCCTCGCCACCTCAGTGTATGAGTAGCACAGGGATCTGTGTGGTAAAGTGAGAAGCTGATGGAAGGTGTGGCGCTCCACCTCAGACGCTAAAACAATCTCCTTGGTCTAGCGCTATTGAAAAGGGGATAGAATCCCTCGCTGACTGGCTGATACCGACTTTAGGCCGCCCCGTCGACTTTACTTATATATATATATATAACACAAATGGAAGCGACTACTCAGTGTAGCATGGGTAGATGGGTGAGGGTTCTATCCTTTAGCAACACGGCCAACAAATAGCCCCACTGGAGAGTGGGGTTTTAAATCTTTACAGAGGTGCAGTCGGTGTATTCTAAAGCCCCAGCTGACAGGGCTAAGGACAGTGAAAAGATTATCCCAGAAATAAATATATATAAGAATGAACACCACAAATGGCATTCCGCTTGTTGGGTTTGCAGTTAGCGTAACGCGAATAGGAGCGATTTTCTCCTTTGCGGTGGATGGCTTAAAACAATGGCGTGAATTGTCTCAAGTGGTTGTTTGATGAAACAAACCCCCTTGAAGCAGAAGAAACATTTGCAGTGAAACGAAAAGAAAAAAAATAGAAGAAAGACGGAGAATACACCGTTTTAAATTCGGATAAAGACTTTCAACCAGAAGAACAATCGTTTAATGAGAGGAAATAAACAAAGGAAACGTCAATATATATATATATATATATATATATATATATGTATATATATATATATATGTATGTATATATATATATTTATAATATATATATAAGTATATATATACATACCTATATATATATATATATCATACATATATATATCATATATATATAAGTATATATATATACATACCTATATATATATATATCATATATATATATATATATATATATATTATATGCATATATATTGACGTTTCCTTTTGAAATGATAATTCGTTTGTTATATATGCACAAACACGCACACATATACACACAAACACACACACACACACACATATATATATATATCTTATTATAATGGAGATTGTGTGTTTTTCTGTCTGTAACCGAAACTATATTACTATTCAAGTCACAATTCCTTTAGTTATTTACATCATATTCTCCATGATTTTATTTTTATTTAAACCTCAGTTATTAATAAAATTGTTTTACATTACTTACACTGTTGACCATATCTACATGATATTTACGCGTACCCCACTTGTACGGGTCAGGCACAAAGTCCCTATTAACGTGGGACCACCCACAAACCGAAGCTCATGGAGTGGCAGGTGAAAAAATTGCGTCGATCCCGTCGGCATTCCCCCTCAAGGGGCGCCTCAGGCACTGGGCAATAAACCCAGCCCTGCCCTTTAAATCGAGGGGGCAGGTGTTGCCTGGGGGATGGCCCCCTGGGATCGACGCTATTAACTTGTAAAGATCCAGGGCCGAAGCCACTGGACCCCCGGTGTTGACCAGGTCTACATACTAATAATATGCAATTGTATTTATATATACAACCAAATAGAGGTTTACAGTGTGAATGGGAAGGCTAATTTGCATATTGATCTTTA
Organism: Doryteuthis pealeii; assembly: GCA_023376005.1. NCBI lineage: Eukaryota > Metazoa > Mollusca > Cephalopoda > Myopsida > Loliginidae > Doryteuthis > Doryteuthis pealeii. The sequence continues at coordinate 30,605,888 of CM042182.1, read as the reverse complement.
AAATGTGATTTTAATAAATATATGCTTAGTATTATTGATTTCTAATTGTTTGGTTTTATCTCATTGAATATGAGCAAAAATCTCTTCAATGAATCTTAAAAGAAATCCCTTAACAAGAAGAAATAACTGTAATATTATTCTTTACTTCCTATTTTAACTAAATAGTTTAATTAGGAAAATTTACCAATGAAAGACGGGAGTAACGGAAAATGATGGAAGAGTTAGTTTCAAAGTTGTTCTATTTTTCAATCATACCCCCTCTGTTCAAAATCTTTTTATCTACATTCTTATTCAGTTTCATTAGCCTTTCTAATTTAATACGATATTTTATTACATTAAAACTTAAATACTTGCACCCGGAGGGTGCATATATTTGCTAGTATTTATAATATATATATATATAAATACATACCTATATATATATATATATATATATATTGACGTTTCTTTTTGAAATGATAATTCGTTTGTTATATATGCACACACACACACACACACACACACACACACACATATATATATATATATATATAGAGAGAGAGAGAGAGACTCTGTCTGTATATATATATATATATAATATATATATATATATATATAATATATATTATATATATGTATGTATATATATATATATATCTTATTATAATGGAGATTGTGTGTTTTTCTGTCTGTAACCGAAACTATATTACTATACAAGTCACAATTCCTTTAGTTATTTACATCATAATTGTTTGGTTTTATCTTATTGAATATGAGCAAAAATCTCTTCAATAAATCTTAATTGACTGGCTGATACCGACTTTAGGCCGCCCCAACGACTTTACTTATATATATATATATATATATATATATATATATATAACAAATGGAAGCGACTACTCAGTGTTGCGTGGGTAGATGGGTGATGATTCTATCCTTAAACAACACGGCCAACAGGTAGCCCCATTGGAGAGTGGGGTTATATATCTATATACAAATTAACAATATATATAAGAGAAAGGAAATGAATCAGACGGTATAAGTAAAAACAAGCCCTGAAGATGATTTTTATAAATCGAAATATCATTCAATATTAGCTATGAATATGATATAAAATATTTTCACTTTAACAGCATTGTGTGTTTTCATATCCTTTTATCTATACTTATACCGCCGGATTCATTTCCTTATTCTTAGCTCTTGTTGCCAACATCTCAAAATGCGCTACATTTGGATAGTTTACCGACAAAAAGGTATACATAGCGACATGACCGACATATATATATGGCGCGAATGCCACATTGGTGAATAATGTAACAACTTTCGTTCTTTTTTGCAGTATTAGGGTTTTTTGTTTGTGAACTGATTTGACATTCTTCTCCGACCCAAACAACTACGGAGTGAATGAGCTCTGTTGAGGATTTTTGTAAAATCGAAATATTGATCAGTATCAGCTATGATTATATTATAAATTGTTTTCTCTTTAACAGCATTGTGTGATGTTTTCATTCCACCTTTTCATACTCATATATATATATACAAATTAACAATATATATATATATATATATATATATATATATATATATATTAATAATGGAGATTCGCTTCCGGTTTTGTCTGTAAAAAAAAAACTTGATGGTTCTTAGACAAATGCTCTACTGACTGAACTTACGCGTCATAAATGGACACTTTCGTTAGGATCTAAATAATTTCCTTAAATAATTCCAAATAGAATATATCTATTAATAAAAATGTTCCTTAATTGTACAACCGTTATCATCTTGCAACATACTCGGGTTAAAAATGAAATCCTCCACATCGACCAATATGAAAGGCAAAAATGCAAATCCTGATTATCTGCTGTTGCTTATCCGCCGAATTCTTATTTCTTATGAGTATCATCTCAGTTAAATAATGGACCGTTCCTTTTTTTATCATAAAGAAAGATAGAGAAGAAAAAAGACATACTACATAGAAAAATATAATAAGAAAGAAAGAAAGAAAGAAAGAAGGAAAGAATAGGAGAGAGAGGAGTGGGAAGCGATAACGTTAATTAGTTTAAATCAAACATAATGAAAATAAGAAAAGAAACAAAGAAAGAAAAAAGAAAGAAAGAAATGACTGAGAGAGTTAAATCAAGATTATTATACTTTTTACATATTGAACTATTTAGAAATAGCTCTTAAGTAAACATATCAAAGGTTGTAATAATTGAACGCCCAATTAGGAACTACAATGTTCCTGGTTCGATGCCGGCCCTCGCCAACTCAGTGTATGAATGGCACAGGGATCTGTGTGGTAAAGTGATGGTAGATTCGGTGCTCCACCTCAGACACCAAACTAATCTCCTTAGTCTAGCGCTAATGAAAAGGGGATAGACTCTCTCGCTGTCTGGCTGATACCGACAACTTACTTTATTTTACTTACATATTAAACTATTTAGCAATAGCTCTTAAGTAACCATATCAAAAGGTGTTATAATCAAATTATCATACTGTGGGATATCCACAGGCCCTGCTAGTGTGAATAATATTATTCAATAATTTCAGGTAGAATATTGTATAATTTAAACTATCTGCCAGAATGATAATTAACAGAACTTAACGCCTCGACTCCAGCTATGGTCAGCGGAATGAGAACAGGATACCCCCGTGGACTGAATAAAGAGTTATGTTCAAAGTTCCGTGATGGCTCCCGATTACGACAAGAAGGTTCCCGATTACGACAAGGAGATTCTCGAGTTCGAAAGGAAGATTCCCGAGTTCGAGAAGGTTCCCGAGTCCGACAAGAAATACCTGAAGAAGGCCGGAGGGTACATCGGCCGAAACGTTGTACAGATAACAATGAAGATGAGGACAATAGTCCGAATAATGCAAATAATACTTATCTGCCAGGAGTCTTTAAGTCATTTGGTGCAAACAAGTCTAAAGTCGGACACCTTTATTTACTGAAAAATGAGTGAACCAGTTTCGCGCGCGTGTGTGTGTGTGTGTGTGTGTGTGTGTGTTCGTGTGTGTATGTGTGTGTATGTGTGTGTGTGTGTGTGTGTTTTCGTGTGTGTGTGTATGTATGTGTGTGTGTGTGTGCGTTTTAATTTCAAAAAGCAAAATAAAAACTAATTTACACAAATTATTTGGTATCATTATAGTATGTGGCCTACCTTTTGAATGTGGCCGACGAAATCATGTCTCTCTTATAGTATTTGCCTACCATAAAAAGCATATCATAAGGTTATAATAATAACTGCAAACCCTAACCCTAACCCTAGCCTTAACCCTAACCCTAACCCTAACCCCTTTTCAAAATTTTAGAATATTCTAGAATTAAATAGATCTCTAATTCATGTAAATTATGAATGCATTATTTTTTAATTATTCTAAATTACTATAAACAGCTTATGACTGAATGCATTTCTTGAAATTGAATATATTTGAAAAATAATTAGTTTCAATAAATTGCCTACAATTAATATCTATAAATATACTATTACCGAGGTAGGACACATTCAAACCGGGTAGGCTACATACTATAACAGAATCAAAAAGGTAGGCCACATACGGCACTGAATGTTGTATAATTTAAACTATCTACAAGGATTGATAATTAGTATTATTTGGATTATTCGGCCGAAATGTTGTACAGATAACAATGAAGATGAGAACAATAGTCCGAATAATCCAAATAATACGATCTGCAAGGAGTCTTTAAATCATGTGGTGCAAACAAGTCTAAAGTTGGACAGTTTTTATCTTGTCACTATTACAAAGGGAGAAAAATGGCTACCTCATTCGTGTTTATTTGTTTTTTTTTTTTTCATTTCAAAAGGCAAAATAAAAAATAATTTACATAGATTATTTGGTATCATTATAGTATAAAAAGAATATTATAAGGTTGTAATAATAACTGCTAACCCTAACCCTAACCCTAACCCTAACCCTAGCCCTAACCCTAACCCTATTTCTGAATTTTAGAATATTTTAGAATTGAATAAATCTATGATTCATGTAAATTATGGATAAATTCTTTTTTAATTATTCTAATTTACTATATAGAGCTTATGACTAAGTTGCAATAGTCCGAATAATCCAAATAATACGATCTGCAAGGAGTCTTTAAATCATGTGGTGCAAACAAGTCTAAAGTTGAACAGTTTTTATCTTGTCACTATTACAAAGGGAGAAAAAATGGCTACCTGCTTCGTGTTTATTTGGGTTTTTTTTTCATTTCAAAACGCAAAATAAAAAATAATTTACACAAATTATTTGGTATCATTATAGTATAAAAAGCACATTATAAGGTTGTAATAATAACTGCTAAACCTAACCCTATCCCTAACCCTAGCCCTAACCCTATCCCTATTTCAGAATTTTAGAAAATTTTAGAATTGAATAAATCTATGATTCATGTAAATTATGGATAAATTCTTTTTTTAATTATTCTAATTCACTATATACAGCTTATGACTAAGTTGCAATAGTAGTGTTCCGGTCATCAAACACCTCTCCAGTAGTGTCCCGGTCATCAAACACCTCTCCAGTAGTGTCCCGGTCATCAAACACCTCTCTAGTAGTGTCCCGTCATCAAACACCTCTTCAGTAGTGTCCCGGTCATCAAACACCTCTTTAGTAGTGTCCCGGTCATCAAACACCTCTCCAGTAGTGTCCCGGTCATCAAACACCTCTTTAGTAGTGTCCCGGTCATCAAACACCTCTCCAGTAGTGTCCCGGTCATCAAACACCTCTCCAGTAGTGTCCCGGTTATCAACACCTCTCCAGTAGTGTCCGGTTATCAAACACCTCTCCAGTAGTGTCCCGGTCATCAAACACCTCTCCAGTAGTGTCCCGGTCATCAAACACCTCTCCAGTAGTGTCCCGGTCATCAAACACCTCTCCGATAGTGTCCCGGTCATCAAACACCTCTCCAGTTGCGGAGTTCTTGTAGCATAGTGGATAATATTCTGGGCTAGGACATCAAAATGACTGAACTATCAACACTTCCGTCTAGGATTAGAGTGTAGTATATGTGCACTCTGCATAGGACACAACTATCAATACCTGCTTAATCTTTCAATTTTTTTCTATTTTTCTTCTTTTTTTTCTTTTCTTTTTTCTTTTTTTAAATTTTTTAATTTTTCATTTTTATCCCAGTTTATTTGGTCAGTATTTCTATGTTGGGTGGGGCATTGGTCTCTGTGGCGTAATTGATAACATTCTGAACTGCAACAATGTAGTAAGCTAGTTTTGACTCTATTTGTGCTATTGCATTCACTTTCAGACTAATACCCTTGCAGAAGCTATGAAAGTGACTACGAAATACTATCTGCAAGGATTAGTATTATCTGCGTTAGATCAGAGAAATAGTATCTGCAAGGAGTCTTTAAGTCATGTGGTGCAAACAAGTCGGACAGCTTTTATCTTGTCACTATTACAAGTGGAGTAAAAATGGCTACCTGCTTCGTGTGTTTTTTTGTTTTTGAATTTGTTTTTTTTGTTTTTTCAAAAGGCAAAATGAAAATTAATTTACACAAATTATTTCATCCTCACAATTCAGAGTTAATATGTTATATTAGTTAAAAATGCTTCTAGGCTTGTTTTCTTTTTTGTTCAGACAATGTTGAGTCGTTTGAATTATTAATTAAAAAATTAGCGTTTTCAAAAAGAACGTTATAAAAACTAATTCATAACAATGTTTTGATGATTTCGCGTATTCTACACAACGCTGAGTAATGGAATAAATATGCCACCAGCGAAAATATTACCCCCGCCCCCCACCGACTTTCTCACCGCCCCCTCCAAAGACATGGTGTTCCATCTGTGGATTCCACGTACACTTGGCAGTAGGCAACACATTGCTTTCTCTGTATTTTAGCTTTAGACACTAGCTGAGTATTATTACAATGTTGAATTTAGTAGACGATAGTTTTGTAACTTCCGAATAGGAGAGCTCAAGAGATTGTTAGCCTTTCATCATCATTATCATCATCATCATCATGTCGTATTAGTAGCACTGTATTTACCTCGTACCCCACTTGTACAGGTTAGGCACAAGGCCATATTAACGTGGGACCACCCACAAATCGAAGCTCATGGGTGGCGGGTAAAAAATTGCGTCGATCCCGTCGGCATTCCCCCTCAAGGGGGCGCCTCGGGCACTGGGCAATAAACCCAGCCCTGCCCCTTTAAATCGAGGGGGCAGGTGTTGCCTGGGGGGATGGCCCCCTGGGATCGACGCCGTTAATTATAGCAATCCCTCCCCGCATTAGTAGCACGGATATGTGTGTGTGTGTGTTTGTGTGTGTCTGTCTGTCTGTCTGTTTGCCTCTATGTGGCTGTGCATTTACAGACAGTCTGTCTGTGTATTTGCTGGACTCCCTTGTCAATCATGATGTATGAGGGCCCAACCGTTCTATTTATTGATGTGAACATATCATTGCCAATTCAGTCTCGAAAGACTATGATAAAGTTTTTGTGTGCCCCTGAAATTGCAGAGTCTCCTATTTATTGATGTGAACATAGATGATCAGTTTATTGTATTGAAGGCGTTATATATATATATATATATTATATATATATATATATATATATATATATATATATATATTCCCCTCCTACTCTTCCGAATACCTAAACCAACGACATCACATCACTCAAATCTCCCCTCCTCCTCATCTCCTATAACAACATATTCACCTCTGACCTACCTATGCACTCCCCTACATCTACTCTTCATCCTCCAAACTACCCTCACACCACCCCTCACCAAATCATATGTACGCACGTAACTTTGCTTTAATAAACTCATTTCGACTGAAGATGTCCGAGTAATTCGGACGAAATCATTTCAACTCTTGATTTGTTTTGAGTTATTCATTTCTTGCTCACTTCTCCTTTTATCTACCTCATATATATATATATATATATATGTAAAAATTATAATAATCTTGATTTAACTCTCACTTTTTTCTTTCTTTCCTTCTTTTTTATCATGTTTGATTGAAACAGATTAGCGTTATCACTTCCACTTGATCACTCACTCTATCTTTCCCTTACTCTCTCTTATATTTTTTCTATGTAGGATGTCCTTTTTCTTTTTTCTTTATAATAAAAACGAAATCATTCATTATTTAGCTGGGGTGACGACACTCATAAGAAATAAGAATTCAGTGGATAAGCAACACCAAACAATCAGGATTTACATTTTTGCATTTCCTCTTGGACAGATTGTCCAAGAGGAAATGCAAAAATGTAAATTAAACCAGAGAGTGTTGCAAGATGATAACAGTCATGCAATTAAGGAACACGAGTATTAATATATAGAAAATATAGATATTCAATTAATAAATGATTTGGACAGTCTCATTTTTAAGCAGAGGGTGTTGCAAGATGTTAACGGTCATACAATTAAAGAACACGAGTATTAATATATAGATAATATAGATATCTTATTATAATGGAGATTGTGTGTTTTTCTGGCTGTAACCGAAACTATATTACTAATCGAGTCACAATTAACATAGTTATTTACATCACATTCTCCGTGATTTTATTTATATTTAAACCTCAATTATTAATAAAATTGCTTCACCTTTTTATTAGTGTTGTCCATATCTACATTCAAATAACATGCAATTGTATTTATATATGTACAAAAAATAGCGGTTTGCAGTGTGAATGTGAAAGCTAATTTGCATATTGATATTAAAAATGTGATTTTATTAAATATGTGCTTAGTATTATTGATTTCTAACTGTTTGGTTTTATTTTAATGAGTATAAGCAAAAATCTCTTCAATGAATCTTAAATGAAATCCATTAACAAGAAAAAATAATTATCATTTTATTCTTTATTTCCTAATTTAACTAAATAGTTAAGTAAGTAAAATTCAGCAATGAAAAACGGGAGTGATGGAAGAGTAAGTTTCATTTCTATTTTTCTATTATACCCCCACTCTGTTACATATTTTTTTAACTGCCTTCTTATTAGACTTTCTAATTTAATACGATATTTCATTACATTAAAACTTAAATAATTGCTAGTTCAATTAATGAATGATTTGGATGATTTGGACAGTCTCATTTTTAAGCAGAGGGTGTTTCAAGATGTTAACGGTCATACAATTAAGGAACACGAGTATTAATATATATATACTTACTAAATGTAGGCAACTGTAATACAAAGCCAAATAGAGAAATGAAAATATTATATTGTACCAATCTTTCAACTTATACACTCCCATACAATACTCCATACTTTCTGTCTGCCTGGAAAATGAACATATATATATTTACCGACCCCTCTGCACGAGCAGGATGTGACACAGGGTCAATTTAAGCGGAGTTTAACAGGTTTGAATTCAGAGTTTTCCTTCTCCTAGACCGGTTGCCTAACCAAGGTTAAAGAGCCTAGTCTGCCCTACTATTTACCCATAGCTGGAGGGAGAGTAGAATTCATACCTTTCCCAAGGGTATTAGCGCTAAGTGAAATGCAATTACCACGTCCAGGATTTGAACTCGGGGTGACGAGTCCATTTCCTATGTCTTTAACCATTACACCACGCGCTTTCTACGAAAATCAACATATAAAATCATAATTTTTTTCTGCATCCAATCTTCAAACGTTAGCAATAAAATTTATTTTAATCTAATTAATTACTCTAAAATAGTCCTGATGATGCGAATCAGGTGAAACTTGGGTAGGCTTTCTGAGTAACCATTTTACAAATGTTTTGAGCATTTTCATATACATAAATAACGCCAATTTATTCTGTTCATTATTTGTGATAGACAAAAAAGAATATTTCTTTTACGTTGTTTATTTTTCTCAAGTAGTTCCGTAAAGTAAAGTCGTTGGGGCGGCCTAATGTTGGTATGAGCCAGACAGTGAGGGAATCTATCCCCTTTTCACTAGCGCTAGACCAAGGAGATTGTTTTTGCATCTGAGGTGGAGCACCACACCTAACATCAGCTCCTTACTTAACCGCACAGATCCCTGTGCTACTCATATGCCGAGTTGGCGGAGGCCGGTATTGAACTAGGAACCTTGTGGTTTCTAGCTGAACACTCTACCGACTGAGCTAACCCGGTCCAGGGTTAATACATAGAATAAATCTTATTTATTAACAAAGGATTGTTTTGTCTGAATTTTTGAGATGAGTCTTGAAAATTTGTTTTTTTTCAGACACTTGTATTCATCTTTATTGTTATATACACAATGTTTTGGCCAATGTGCTCTCCAGCCTTCTTCAGGTGTTTCTTGTCAAACTCAAGAACCTTCATGATGTAATCCTGTGCCTTCATGGAACTTTGAACTGAACCCTTCATTCAATCCACCTTTGGCTCCCAATTACAACATGAAGGTTCCTGAGTTCAAATAGAAGGCTCCATAGCTTAAATATCAGCCAATAATTTTCAAGACTTAGGTCATCGTCAGGAGAAAATTTATTGTTAAAGAAAGCCTTTTTAGAGTAAAAAAAATGTTAAAGTCTTTGACAAGCCACTATAATCCGGACAGAGAAGTGTATTAGAAGTGGCGAGTTCATACGTTCAAAGATATATATATATATATATATATATATATATATATATATATACTTAACATCTTTCATTTTGACCCTCACATAAACATTACTTAACAGTGTCCTGAAGATGGTACAATATACCGAAATGGTTAAGTATTGACACATAAAATTGTTTCCCCTGATTATAGCATCCTGTGTTTGTTATATTTTTTAAATATTTTCTTCTCATATTGTCGGATTAATTTACACGACGTATTTCCATATATATATATAATATATATATATATATATATATATATATATATATATATATATATAATATGCTTCTATCTATATAACCCACTATAATCCGGGCAGAGACGTGTATTAGAAGTGGGTTCCATCTATTCAAGAGAGAGAGTGTGTGCGTGCGTGTGTGTGTGTGTGTGTGTGTGAGAGAGAGAGAGAGAGAGAGAGAGAGAGAGAGAGAGAGAGAGAGAGAGAGAGAGAGAGAACTATTATATATATATATATATATATATATATATATATATATATATATAATCTATCTATCTATCTCTCTCTCTCTCTCTCTCTCTCTCTCTCTCTCTCTCTCTCTCTCTCTCTCTCTCTAGAATAGATGTAAGCCTGCAATATATATATAATAGTTATCTCTCTCTCTCTCTCTCTCTCTCTCTCTCTCTCTCTCTCTCTCTAATTGATGTAAGCCTGGAAAATATATATATACACACACACACACACACACACACATATATATATATATATATATAGATTTTTTTTGTCATTATTTTCATAGTGAGTTCGAAGCATTAATTAAAATGTAATAATATATTTTTGAAGGCGTAATAATGCACATTTATGTTTAAAAAACATATTTATTTCTTTTTTTTTTTTTTTTTTTTTTTTCATATTAAGGGTCCTAAATATTTTCAAGCAAAGCTCATCATCAGAGGAATGAAAGATTTTCTCATAATTTTTCATTTGTATTTGATAAATTCAATTGTGTTGTTGTTCATTGAATGTTTGGTGGTAACTGTGAAAATTTTTTTTTTTTTTTTTTTCCGGCGAAGATATAGTTACGCTCGGTAAATTCCGTAATAAATCGGGGCGGCGATCGTGTTCCGCGGGATGTTTTGAAAATTATTTCATATATAATTTTTTTTTATTTTTTTTATAATACTATAAAATAATGAAGCCCTGCTCAGGGACACTGAAATAAAGATTTTTTTTTTTGTCATTATTTTCATAGTGAGTTCGAAGCATTAATTAAAATGTAATATATATATATATATTTAATAGTTATCTTCTCTCTTCTCTCTCTCTCTCTCTCTCTATATATATATATATATATATATATATATATATATATATATATATATATATATATATATATATATATATATATATATATATATATATATATATAGCTCAGTCGGTAGAGCGTTCGGCTAGAAACCACAAGGTTCCTAGTTCGATACCGGTCCTCGCCAACTCAGCGTATGAGTAGTACATGGATCTGTGCGGTAAAGTAAGGAGCTGATGGTAGGTGTGGCGCTCCATCTCAGATGCTAAAAAACAATCTCCTTGGTTTAGCGCTATTGAAAAGGGGATAGACTCCCTCGCTGACTGGCTGATACAGACTTTAGGCCGCCCCGGCGACCTTTATTTATATATATATATCATATTTTTCTTTCTTTTTCTTACTGATATGTAGTATGTTCTTACCAACGAATTTGCGCCTCCATAGACATATACTGAGAGATAGGCGCATGCGCACAAAGCTAATGACCGAAATGTGCCACTCGTCTTTCCATCAGCAAAAAATAAATATATGAATATTTGTTGACAGGGCAATTTGCCTGCAACATATTTATCAACGCTGTCCTAATTCTATCTAGGTTGCCTCGAGTATTTGTGTCAATGAAAGGTCGCTTATAAACGACACTAATCCTTGTCACATATATGTGACCTGTTCGAGGTGGGAGCTTAGTTGACATTATCCTTGACCCTGTTGTGACAGGACCCGGATGACGGCTAAGCAGTGGGACATTATGGTAAACGGTTTTTTTTTCTATCGTAGAATATATGTAAACGATTAGTGATAACTTTAGCAGCTGGAATTCGGAGAACATATCTTCTGTCTTTCTGGCAAAGGCATGATACTTAAATAAACATGAAACACGAGCAGAATACCCTCTCTCTCTCTCTCTTCTTCACTTTTCTGCATTATATATATATAAGTGCTATATATATATATATGATATAACAAACAAAATGTGTTTATTTTAATATGGCTTTAAGTCGACAATTTTTTCGAGGACATGTGCTTAATTGAAGTCGTACCTAATTTTGAAAATTAATTAGTTAATAAATAATGAATTTTTAGGCGGGCATATATGTTCAAATGTAAGGCTAAACGAAAATGTCATCCCTGAATGTACATTTCGACCAATTAGGTCTCATCAGCAAAGTTATAGACATGGAGACTGCTCCGTGTGTGACTCGAATATATATATATATATAGCACTTCACTTTAACGCCCCACCACACAACTTATATATATATATATATATATATATATATATATATATATTATATATACAAGTGCTATATATATATATATATATATATAATATAGCACTTCACTTTAACACTCCACCACACAACCTTACACACCTCAAATGTATTTTAATAGACCACGCATTTCCAACAACGCAATCTCGAAAACAAGCAGAAACCAAATGGATTTTAAAACTACGAACTCATGTGAGGGGACTAAACACCGATATCGGAATACTCCGCTATTACAAATATTTTACAGACGCTACTGCTGTCAATAACAACAAAGACAAAGGATCCGTTGAACAGGAGCGACATTCATTTAAAGAAGGGAATCTAACGATCCCGAAAATTTATGATAAGAAATAATAAAAAATAAGTGAATCCAGTACTCCATAACATCGAGTTCCTTCATTTATTTTTAAATGCTTTATAATAACGACCAACTTCAAACTGTAACAGGTTTTTAAAATAAAACTCTTGTGTCGTAAGGAAGATTTTTTCTCTGGACTTTTGGATTACATATATATATATATATATATATATATATATATATATATCCCACAACAATATATTTTAAAAAATGCAAAAATTCCATGAAAACGCGTATTTCGGCCTAAAACACGGCGAGGAGCCGAATACTAATTCTGTGACGTAATATCATTTTATTTATTTATTTATTTATTATTATTTTCATTCTTTGATTTTCTTTAAGTTGCACATGACTTTCACAATCAAAGTCATGCCACATTTCGAACGATTACCATGATTGTATTTCGGATGAGGTACGTCACACAATTTCGAAAGAAAAATAACGGCTAAAAAACGCCAAATCCGTTCACTTCATTTGCCCTCATATACAACATTTCATCTTTTTTTTCTTCTCCAGACTGTCTGATATACCTTGGTGAAAAAGGGTGAAGGTTCACCTGAAATATCGGAATAGATTAAACCAGGAACAGAGCAACGGTTGAATGTATAACAATTCTGATTTTTGTTCTGTTTTTCTTGTTTTTGTTCTTTTTTCCAATGCTTCAAAAGACAAAACAAACGAAGTTCACAAGAACATAACTTATAATTATATATATATATATATATAATATATATATATATATAATGTGTGTGTTTATATATATGTCATTTATAGTAATATATTGTTTGGGATTTAGTGTGAAGCATTAGGAATGGAATATCAGAAACTCGGTTTTTTAAGCGTTAAGTTTCGTTTTATGTCGTTTAATAATTTTCGAGAGAGTTTGCTTCTCTTCATCCGAACGATTTTTGACTGGTTAGATTGGTCTCGGTTTCTTTTATAGTAGTCGTATCATCTGTTGGGTGGTGTGTGGGCGGTCGTTGTTGGTGACCTCGTTCTTTTTTAACTCTCATGTTGGTGTGTGTATATAAACATATCTATCTATCTATCTATCACTCTCTCTCTCTCTCTCTATATATATATATATATATATATATATATATATATATATATAGAGAGAGAGAGAGAGAGAGAGAGAGAGAGAGAGAGAGAAAGAGAGAGAGAGAGAGTCATCCACAGACAGGTGTTTCGACTTATCAAGTCTTTTCAGTGTGGCTAGACATTTGTTAGCTACCTTCAGCCGGAATTGAAATCAGTCCGACACCTTAACCATTAGGCTGTCATCACTTACAGAATGCGAAGGGGATTTTTAACTGTTTTATACGCACATCGCTTTGTATATATATATATATATATATATATAAGAGAGTTTCATAATTTGCTTGAAGCATTGTGTATGTATTGGTTAGGAGGTTGATTTAGAAGGCCATCACAATGCAGTTTGGAATAAAAAAAAAAAATAATAATACGGTAACAATGGTGTTGTGTGTTGACCTGTATTTTTTATTATTTCTTGAATTTTCGAGGTAATACCTCTTTATCAAAAGAATTGAACTGAAGCAGTACAGCTATGGCATTTCTTCTCAAATGAATTTTTTTTTTTTTTTGAAAATGATAAAGAAGGTATTCTCGAAAATTCAAGAAAAATAAAAAATACAGGTCAACACACAACACCATTGTTACCGTATTATTATTTTTTTATTTATTCCAAACTGCATTGTGATGGCCTTCTAAATCAACCTCCTAACCAATATATATATAATATATATATATATATATATATATATATATATATATATATATATATATATATATGCACCCTCCGGGTGCAAGTATTAAAGTTTTAATGTAATAAAATATCATATTAAATTAGAAAATACTAACTAAATAAGAATGAAAAAAAAGATTTGAAACAGAGGGGGCTATAATCGAAAAATAGAATAACTGAAGCTTACTCTTCCATTTTTCATTACTAAATTTTTCTAATTTAACTATTTAGTTAAAATAGGAAGTAAAAAATAAAATTACAGTTATTTCTTGTAAATCATTTTATTTTAAGATTTATCACCGAGATTTTTGCTCATATTCATTAAGATAAAAACCAAACAATTAGAAATCAATAATACCAAGCATATATTTATTAAAATCAAATTTTAAATATTAATATGCAAATTAACCTTCTCGTTCACACTGTAAACCGCTATTTTGTTGTATATATAAATACAATTGCATGTTATTAGTACGTAGATATGGTCAACTATTAATAATGTAAAACAATTTTATTAATAATTGAAGGTTTAAAAGAATGAAATCATGGAGAATTTGATGTAACTAATTAAGGGAATTGTGACTTGAGTAGTGGTGTAGTTTCGGTTACAGACAGAAAAACACACTATCTCTATTATAATAAGATATATATATATATATATATATATAATATATATATATATATATATATATATCATGATGTCTATTTGCCAACATCCATGACTTACATTTAAATATTTTCTTATCTATTGAATACGACTGTCATTTGCTGCAAAAAACAAAATCAATACCAGATCGATAGTAATAATCAACATTGAATGTTTGGTGATAAAATAGGACAAATGTTGATTAAATCGATGTCGACTGATTAATCTCATATCGATTTATTCATTTTCTTTTTTTCTTTTAGACACATGCACTTCTTTCCATGAATTTTGTTCATATATTATTATAACTAGAAAATATATCCAACATAGGCCAAACGGGTGGTCACACAAACCCTTTCCGATCAATTAGTTGGTCCCATCAATCCTTAGTACCTAGAGCCCCGACCCTATTGCCCTTATCGCTACCCCCCAACCTTTTTATCATATAGGTATTTGCCTCTCATCCCACTTATTAGGGCGTGATACAAGGACATTTTTATATGAGCCCACCCACAAGCCGAAGCTCATGGGTGATCCCGTCAGCATTTCCCCTTAAGAGGGCGCCTCGGACACTGGGCAATTAACCCAACCTGCAACTTTAAATCAAGGTGGCAGGTGTTGCCTGGGGCATAGTCCCCTGGGATCAACGATGTTAACTCGTAAGGTCCAGCGGACAAAGCTCACTGGACCCCCGGTCGAAACCGGAGTTTGATATGTTGGACAATTTTTTATCATATATATATATATATGCTTGAAGGCAATAGTCGACAGACTTAGAGTCCTGAGTATGACGTTAAACAGTACATAATGATGAAGTTCCAATTCTGGAGCTCTACAGAATGTGGAGTACCCCTTCATCACTATTATTTTCAGCTTCATCCTGACCGAGAGTGGTACTACATGAGTGGTCCAATCTATGCCTTACATAGATAGTGAGTTTTAAAAATGTGTTTAAAGAAGTGAGTTTTAAAAAATTGAATACTCATCAATAATGAATAAAACAAAACGTATTCGGCATAAAATAATACATAGGGGTTGGCATGCCGTAAAATCTAACCAACCGATGTCGACTTGATAATCGCTTATCGATTTATTCATTTTATTTCTTCTTTTTTTTTTCTTATTTTAGACATGTCGGAATTTCGTGAATTTTGTTCATATATTATTATAACTAGAAAATATATCCAACGTAGGCCAAACGGGTGGTCGCACAGGAACTTTCCGATCAATCGGCTGGTCCCATCAATTCTTAGTACCTAGAGCCCCGACCCTATTGCCCTTATCACTACCCCAACCTTTTTTTTATCATGTATATGTTTGAAGACAGTGACCGAGAAACTTAGAGTTCTGAGTATGTCGTTAAACTGTACATAATGATGGAGTGTGGAGTACCCCTTCATCACCATTATTTTCAGCTTCATCCTGACACGGAGTGGTAGTATATGTTAGGATCCCTTCTATTGCTTATATATATAATGAGTTCAAAGAAGTGAGTTAAAACAATTTGAATACTCATCAATAATGAATACAAAATATTATATTAAATTAGAAAGGCTAATGAAAGTAAATAAGAATGCATAAATGAATAAGAATAATAAATACTCATCAATAATGAATAAAACAAAACGTCTTCAGCATAAAATAACCCATAAGTGTTGGCATGCCGTAAAATCTAACCAACCGATGTCGACTTGATAATCTCATATCGATTTATTCATTTTATTTATTCATTTTTTTTTGTTTTAGACTCATGCACTTTTCCCATGAATTTTGTTCATATATTATTATAACTAGAAAATATATCCAACGTAGACCAAACGGGTGGTCACACAGGCCCTTTCCGATCAATCGGTTGGTCCCATCAGTCCTTAGTACCTAGAGCCCCGAACCTATTGCCCTTATCGATACCCCAACTTTTTTTTATCATTGTTGTACCGGCCGTTCCTATAGTGGAGAATATACACCGGTTCTCACTATAAATAGTGAGACACCGAGTGAAAAGGTTGTACTGTTACCGTTTAACGGCAAACTAGCCGTTCCTGTACCATTATTGTAAATACACTTGTCTTATTTTACCCTACCTCGACTTGACTTCTTTTTTACTGTTGGATTAACATCACAACAATCATATAGGTATTTGCCTCTCATCCGACTTATTAGGGTGTGACACAAGGACGAAGCTCATGGGTGATTCCGTCGGCATTCCCCCTCAAGGGGGCGCCTGAGACACTGGGCAATTAACCCAGCCCTCTCACTTTAAATCAATGGGACAGATGTTGCCTTGGGGGATGCTCCCCTGGGATCAACGATGTTAACTCGTAAGATCCACTGGACCCCCGGTCGAAACCGGAGTTTGATATGTTGGACATTTTTTATCATATATATATGGTTGAAGGCAATAGTCAACAGACTTAGAGTCCTGAGTATGACGTTAAACAGTACATAATGAAGAAGTTCCAATTCTGGAGCTCTGCGGAGTGTGGAGTACCCCTTCATCACCATTATTTTCAGCTTCATCCTGACCGAGAGTGGTACTACATAGATAGTGAGTTTTAAAAATGTGTTTTAAGAAGTGAGTTTTAAAAAAATTGAATACTCATCAATAATGAATAAAACAAAACGTATTCGGCATAAAATAATACATAGGGGTTGGCATGCCGTAAAATCTAACCAACAGATGTCGACTTGATAATCGCTTATCGATTTATTCATTTTATTTATTCTTTTTTTTTCTTCTTATTTTAGACACATGCAATTCTTTTCATGAATTTTGTTCATATATTATTATAACTAGAAAATATACCCAACGTAGGCCAAAAGGGGGGTCGCACAGACCCCTTCCCATCAATCGGCTGGTCACATCAAACCTTAGTACCTAGAGCGGTGACCCTGTTGCTCTTATCGCTAACCCCAACCTTTTTTTAAAATCATATATGCCTTTGAAGGCAGTGGCCGAGAGACTTAGAGTTCTGAGTATGACGTTAAACTGTGCATAATGATGGAGTGTGGAGTACCCCTTCATCATCATTATTTTCAGCTTCATCCTGACACGGAGTGGTAGTATATGTTAAGATCCCATCCATGACTTAGATAATGAGTTTAAAAATTTGTTTAAAGAAGTGAGTTTTAAAAAGAACTGAATATTCATTAAGAATGAATAAAACAAAACTTATTTGGCATAAAATAAATTAACAAGTGTTGGCGTGCCATAAAATCTAACCAACCAGCAATAATGAATAAAACAAAAGATCTTCAACTTAAAATAACTCAACAAGGGTTGGCATGCCATAAAATCTAACCAACCGATGTCGACTTGATAATCTCATATCGATTTATTCATTTTCTTTTTTACTTTTAGACGCATGCATATTATTAGTATAAAAATATTATTATGACTATAAAAATATTATTATAACTATTCTATCAAAATTGTATTTTGCAATTATATTTTACAATGAAAAACTAAATGTAAACTAATATCTTTCTTAAAAACATTTAAAGAAAAAATAGCTATATATATATATATATATATATATATATATATATATATATATATATATATTGTGTTGTTGTTGGCATCTTTCGTCTAATAGTAAAATAGCTTATATATATATATATATATATATATATATATATATATATATATATATATTGTTGTTGTTGTTGGCATCCTTCGTCTATTAGAGACGATGAGGTAGAGTCTACTTCTTTTTTATCTACAGCTACGTGAGTATCCTAGCAGACCAATTTTTGAATGGCAATCTCTGGTGCAATGATTGCAAACAAACGGTGATGCTTGCTGGAGATGCTGGAGATGCTATTGTCTCTCCTTCCTTCTGGCTCTCTTTTCTGTGGCGACTTCTTTCCTCTCTTTTTCACTCCTTTTCGTTCCTTGTTTGACGAGGAGGCGCCAGTTCGTACGGTCTTCTGCACAAGCCTCCCATGTATTTATGTTGATGTGGTATGTCTTCATGTCTGCTGACATATATAAACTGTAAACCGCTATATATATATATGTGTGTGTGTATTATTTATCATTGTGTACAATACATTTTAGGTGTGATATCTTTTGTTCATATATTATTATAACTAGAAAATATGGAATCTGGGTGCAAGTACTTAAGTTTAAATGTAATAAAATATTATATTAAATTAGAAAGGCTGATACCGAGTTTAGGATACCCCGACGACTTTACTTTTTTTTAAATTACTGGAAGCGAATTAAAAAAATCGCATCAGATATAATTTTTCTTTAAAAAAAATTAATAAAACAATACGACTATAATTTTGAAGCATAGAATTGGATTCTATGTGTGGCGCTCCATATCAGACGTTAGAATAATCTCCTTGGTCTTGCGCTAATGAAAAGGGGATAGACTCACTCGCTGTCTGGCTGATACCGATATATATATTTACCAACTCCTCCGCACGAGCAGGATACGACACAAGGTCAATTTCTTAAGCGGAGTTCTACAGGTTTGAATTCAGAGTTTTCCTTCTCCTCGACTGGTTACCTAGCCATGGTTAAAGAACCCAGTCTGCCCTGCTATTTACCCATAGCTGGAGGGAGAGTCGGATTCATACCTTTCCCAAGGGTATTAGCGCTAAGTGAAATGCAATTAACACGTCCAGGATTTGAACTCGGGGCGACGAGTCCATTTCCCATGACTTTAACCGTTACACCACGCGCTTCCTAGGCTGATACTGATATAATACTGCCCCGACGACTTTATTTTACTTTTTTTTATATCTGTGTTAGTTACATTAGAGTTTTGTCCTGCTCTCTTTTAACGCTGCCTCGTGTATTCTTCATCTTCATAAACTGCATCCTCTGCACAATTCCCAATGCCAATAAATCATCTTCTTCTTTTTCTTATGACATATGACGAAATTCTCTCTCGACTGTAACACTTGATGCACAGTCATCAGTTTTCCCATTCTCTGGTCCACGTTTCTCAACTTTTCTCTCTTGGTCTATTTTAGGAAAGTTTCCACATCCCTTACACACACCCCTCGGCTGGGGCTTTATAATACACTGACTGCACCTCTGCAGAAGGGGTAAGACCCCGCCCCCAATGCGGCCACCTGTTGACCGTGGGTGGCGACCCGTGATGCTTAAGGAAGGAATAATGTTAGCTGTCCAACACTCCCCTTTGGTCCTTACTTAGGTTAGAGGGGCGGTCAGAGAGGCCTCTTCCGATCAATCGGCTAGTCATGTCAAGTCCTAGCACCTATATGATTGCCCCATGGCAAACCCCAACCATTTTTATCATATATACATTTACCAACCCCTCCGCACGAGCGGGATGTGACACAAGGTCAATTTCTTAAGCGGAGTTCAACAGGTTTGAATTCAGAGTTTTACTTCTCCTAGACCGGTTGCCCAACCAAGGTTAAAGAGCCCAGTCTGCCCAACTATTTATCCATAGCTGGAGGGAGAGTAGAATTCATACCTTTCCCAAGGGTATTAGCGCTAAATGAAATGCAATTACCACATCCATGATTTGAACTCGGGGCGACGAGTCCATTTCCCATGACTTTAACCATTACACCACGCGCTTCCTACGTTTTTATCATATATGTGCTAGAAGGCGGTGGCTGTGGGTCTTCCTGTCCTGGGAATGACGTTAAACTCTATCTGATGGTGAGGTTCCAGTTTTGGAGGTCTGGGGAATGTGGAGCACACCTTTATCAGCATTGCTCCTCGATTCACTCTCACCCGGAGTGGTAGTACCTTTTAGGGTCCCATCTAAAGGTTAAACAGAAAAATGTTTATTAAAAAAAATTGAGTCTCCATTAAGAATGAATTAATTTCAAAACTTAATCGGCATTAAATGACCCAGTGAGGTTGATATGCCGTAAAACAAAACAAACCAAACCAATTCCCTTACACGGGAAATTATCCACCTCCTTTGTTAAAGCTTCTGATTTAGCATTTGGTTTCTAGCAGATTCCTTGTCCTTATGAGGAATTCCCTGTTTACCATTTCTTTCACCGCTGGTTCTTTGATGGTATCTGCTTCCTAAATTCCCAAGTATTTGTAATTCTCATTCTCAGGTAGTAATTCCGAATTTAATAGTTCTGTATGTATATGTAGGTATAGATAGATAGATAGATAGATAGATAGATAGATATGACCAGACAGACAGATAGATATATAGATATGACCAGACAGATAGATAGATAGATACATAGATAGAGTCCCAAGTATTTGTAATTCTCATTCTCTGGGAGTGAATCCGAATTTAATAGTTCTGTATGCAAGTAAAGTCGTTGGGGTGGCCTAAAGTCGGTATCAGCCATACAGCGAGGAAGTATATCCCCTTTTCACTAGCGCTAGACCAAAGAGATTGTTTTTCGGCGTCTGAGATAGAGCGCTACACCTACCGTCAGCTCCTCACTGCACCACACTGTTACCTGTACAACTCTACTAGCACTAACCCTAACCCTAGCCATAACTCTAATCCTAACACTAACACTAACCATAACCCGAGCGTCAATGTAATGAAATATATTACTTTTTATACGTAAGTAAAGTAAATTCAGCGGGGTGGCCTAAAGTCGGTATCACCCAGACCGCGAGGGAGTCTATCCTCTTTTCGCTAGACCAATGAGATTTTTTGGCGTCTGAGGTGGAGCGCCACAGCTACCAACTGTTCCCCATTTTACTGCACAGATCCCTGTGCTATTCATGCGCTGAGTTGATAAGGGACGAGATCGAACCTGAAACTTTGGAGGGTGATCACTGACTGAAGATTTAGAAACACCAGAATTAATATACAAATGAGATATCGCATTTTGAATATGAGATCGGGTAAAGAAAATCCTCTATTTGAATATTTAACTTATTGATGACATAAGTCGTAGGAAATGGACTCGTCGACCGAGTTCAAATCCTGTGCTGAAGCTACTGTTCACATAGCGCTAATACCGTTAGGAAAGGTACGCATCCAACTACTCGCCCGCCAGCTATGAGTAAATAGTAGGGCAGACTGGGCTCTTTAACCTTGGTTAGGCAGCCAGTCTAGGAGAAAGAAAACTCTAAATTCAAACCTGTTGAACTCCGCTGGGAATGGTCACTACTAGAATAGGCTCAGTCCTAATTGGTGTTCTGTTTCATTATTTTTTAATTATTAATTTATTAATTACTTATTTATTTACTTATTCATTTTTTCAATTTGGACAATTTTATTTTTAACTAGAGTGTGTTGCAGGATGGTAACGTACGGAAGAAGTAGAAAACCCAGAATTAATATATAAATGAGATATCGCATTTAGAATATGAGATCAGGTAAAGAAAACCCACTATTTGAATATTTAATTTATTGATGACAGAGCGGTGAGCGTTAAGTGACCTTGGTTGAAAGTTTATCGTTACTTGCCTGGGAAATGTGACCAGTGGTTAAGATTACATTTGATTATGTCAAGGACATTTAAAGCATAATCACCAGGCCAACTAGCAAGGCTTTACCGTTGTCACACAACACAACTTCCGAGGCAACACTAATTTTATTCATTGCGTTTCTTGTTATCGAAAGACGTTACCAAGGAACAAGATTATTTCGCGGTTTTCACAGATCACATAGTGCATTCATACTACAATGCTCTTTCAACATTAGACTGAAGACGTCATCATCATCATCATCATCATCATCATCATGTCGTGCAAGGTTTGGTTGGGTTTTACGGCATGTCAACTCCTTGGGTTATTTTATGCCGAATACTTTTATTGGTAAAACAATATTTATATAAATGCCCATATAAAATGTTCATATAAATGTTCATATAAAATGTTCATATAAATGTTCACATAAAATGTTCATATAAATGTTCATATAAAATGTTTATTTATATATGAACATTTATATGAACATTTATATAAATGTTCATATAATGTTCAATGTCAATAAATGTATTCATATAAAATGTTCATATAAATGTTCATATAAAAATGTTCATATAAATGTTCATATAAATGATAAATGTTCATATAAATGTTCATATTTATAAATGTTCATATAAATGTTCATATAAATGTTATATAATGTTTATATAAATTTTCATATAAAATGTTCATATGTTTCAAAATGTTCATATAATGTTCATATAAATGTTCATGTATATAAATGTTCATCATAAATGTTCATCATAAAATGTTCATATAAATGTTCATATAAATGTTCATGATAAATGTTCATATAAATGTTCATATAAATGTTCATATAAATGTATAAATGTTCATATAAAATGTTCATATAAATGTTCATATAAAATGTTCATATAAATGTTCATATAAATTCATATAAATGTTCATATAATGTTCATATAAAATGTTCATATAATGTTCATATAAATGTTCATATAAATGTTCATATAAATGTTTCATGTTCATATAAATGTTCATATAAATGTTCATATAAATGTTCATATAAAATGTTCATATAAATGTTCATATAAATGTTCATATAAATGTTCATATAATGTTCATATAAATGTTAAATGTTCATATAAAATGTTCATATATAAATGTTCATATAAATTTTATATAAATGTTCATATAATATTTATATATGTTCATATAAATGTTCATATAAAATGTTCATATAAATGTTCATATAATGTTCATATAAAAATGTCATAAAATGTTCATATAAATGTTCATATAAATATATAAATGTTCATATAAATGTTCATATAAAAGTTCATATAAATGTGTATAATGTTATTTAAAATGTTCATATAAAATGTTCATATATAAATGTTCATATAAATGTTCATATAAATGTTCATATAAATGTTCATATAAATATTTATATAAATGTTCATTATAATATTTATATAAATGTTCATATAAATGTTCATATAAAATGTTCATATAAAATGTTCATTATAAATGTTCATGTAATAATCATTATATATAAATGTTCATATAAATGTTTATATAAATGTTCAATATAAATATTTATATATAATGTTCATATAAATGTTAAATGTTCAATAAATGTTCATATAAATGTTTATATAAAATGTTCATATAAATGTTTGTATAAATGTCATATAAATGTTTCATATAAAATGTTCATATAAAATGTTCATATAAATGTTCATATAAAATGTTCATATAAATGTTCATATAAAATGTCATTATAAATTTTCATATAAAATGATAAATGTTATATAAATGTTCATATAAATTTATATAAATGTTCATATATAAATGTTCATATAAAATGTTCATATAAATGTTCATATAAATGTTTTATATAAATGTTCATAAATGTTCATATTAAATGTTCTATAAATATTTATATAAATGTTCATATAAATGTTCATGTATAAATGTTCATATAATTTATATAAAATGTTATGTAAATGTTCATATAAAATGTTCATATATGTATAAATGTTCATATAAATGTTCATATAAATGTTCATATAAATATTATATATATAAATGTTCATAATGTTCATATAAATGTATATAAATGTTTCATATAAAATGTTCATATAAATGTTCATATAAATTATAAAATGTTCATATAAATGAATGTTCATATAAAATGTTCATATAAATGTTCATATAAATGTTCATATAAATGTTCATATAAATGTTTATATATGTTCATTAAATGTTCATATAAAATGTTCATATAAATGTTCATATAAATGTTCATAAATGTTCATATAAATGTTCATATAAAATGTTCATATAAATGTTCATTATATAAATGTTCATATAAATGTTCATATAAATGTTCAATATAAATGTTCATATAAAATGTTCATATAATGTTCATATAAATGTTCATATAATGTTCATATAAATGTTCATTATAAAATGTTCATATAAATGTTATATAAATGTTCATGATAAATGTTCATATAAATGTTCATATAAAATGTTCATATAAATGTTCATGTTATATAAATGTTCATATAAAATGTTCATATAAATGTTCATATAAATGTTCATATAAATGTTCATATAAAATTGTTCATATAATGTTCATATAAATGTTCATATAAATGTTATAAAATGTTCATATAAATGTTCATTTATAATGTTTCATGTTATATAAATGTTCATATAAAAATAAATGTTCATATAAAATGTTCATATAAATA
The DNA here is from genome assembly GCA_023376005.1 of Doryteuthis pealeii. Taxonomy (NCBI): domain Eukaryota; kingdom Metazoa; phylum Mollusca; class Cephalopoda; order Myopsida; family Loliginidae; genus Doryteuthis; species Doryteuthis pealeii. The sequence goes on along the minus strand of CM042182.1, from coordinate 30,580,921 downwards.
TTTTATAAATGTTCATATAAATATTTATATAAATTTTTCATATAAATGTTCATTATAAATGTTATATAAAATTCATATAAATGTTCATATATAATATAATGTTCATATAAATGTTCATATCATAAAATGTTCATATAAAATGTTCATGTTCATAAATGTTAATATAAATGTTCATATAAAATGTTCATGTATAAATGTTCATATAAATATTTATATAAATGTTCATATAAATGTTCATATAAATGTTCATATAAATGTTCATATAAATGTTCATATAATATTTTATATAAAATGTTCATAATTAAATGTTATATAATGTTCATATAAATGTCATATATGTTCATATAAATGTTCATATAATGTTATGATAAATGTTCATAATAAATATTTATATAAATGTCATCTATAAATGTCATAAAAATGTTCATATAAATGTTCATTATAAATGTCATAAATGTTCATATATGTTCATATATAATATAAAATGTTATAAATGTTCATATAAATGTTATATAAATAATAAAATGTTCATATAAATGTTCATGTTATATAAATGTTCATATAAATGTTTATAAATGTTCGTATAAATGTTCATATAAATGTTCATATAAATGTTCATATAATGTTCATATAAAATGTTCATATAAATTTTATATAAATGTTCATAAATGTTCATAAATGTTCATATAAATGTTCATATAAATGTTCATAAAATGTTCATATAAATATATGTTATAAATATAAATGTTCATGTTCATATAAATGTTCATATAAATATTTATATAAATGTTCATATAAATTTATATAAATGTTCATATAAATATTTATATAATGTTCATATAAATGTATAAATGTTATATAAATGTTCATATAATATAAAATATAAATGTTCATATAAAATGTGTTCATATAAATATATAATGTTCATATAAATGTTCATATAAAATGTTCATATAAATGTTCATGTTCATATAATGTTCATGTTCATATAAATGTTCATATAAATATAAATGTTCATATAAATGTTCATATAAATGTTCTATATAAATGTTCATATAAATGTTCAATATAATGTTTTATATAAATGTTCATATAAAGTTCATAAATGTTTATATAAATTTCATATGAGAGGATTATTTCGCGGTTTTCACAGATCACATAGTGCATTCATACTACAATGCTCTTTCAACATTAGACTGAAGACATCATCATCATCATCATCATCATCATCATCGTCATCATGTCGCGCAAGGTTTGGTTTGATTGGTTGGGTTTTATGGCATGTCAACCCCCTTGGGTTATTTTATACCGAATAAGAACATAAAACCTTTTAACCCTAACTTCACCATCTAAAATAAATTTGTCACTTTGGAATACTTTTTTCCATATTTTTCCAATTATATATATATACATACACATATATATATATATATATATATATATTATATATATGCTTAATTGGAGTCGGACCTAATTTTGAAATTAATTAATTAATAATGAATTAGGCGTGAATACCTATTAAATGTATGGCTAAACAAATCGAGAAAAATCAATCTCTGTATGTACATTTCGGCCTATTAGGCCTCATCAGCAGAGCTATAGATCGGAAGACCGCCCTGTGCGTGATTTGAAACCGGACTGCCAAGCTGACAGGCCGATCCCATAACCTCTACACTAAACGGACCTCTTAGATTTTATGATTTGTTTAGAGTAGGTTAAGTCGTCGGGGCGGCCTAATGTCGGTATCAGCCATGCAGCGAGGGAGTCTATCTCCTTTTCACTAGCGCTAGACCAAGGAGATTATTTTAGCGTCTGAGGTGGAGCGCCACACCTA
>CM042182.1:30567318-30578987 GCA_023376005.1 Doryteuthis pealeii | reverse complement strand
CGCGGGAAAGAAGGAAGCACCTCAGACCGAATACCGGAAAAACGCTACATACTAGAACCGCACAGCGGACGCTCGCCCCAACGACAACCAGCCCGCAACGCTCTCGCAACCAGCCGGCAGATACGCAACCATTTCGCCCACACCGCAATAGTTGCTCAGTACGAGTACCACCGCAACCCTTGGCTGCCACATGCCAAAACCCCGCTACGCCCACGACCAAACCACCGATTGGCCCAGGGCAAACGAACTAAACGCGCCAGAATCGCGGACGCCACGTCGAATTCACCCGTACCCGCGCTAGCTTTAAGCCCTCGCAATAGTACGCCTGCTGCTATGATATGGCGACCGACAAGGCAGCCCGGCCAAAAGCCCCTAAAATCCTTGTTAGCCACACAAGGTGCCGGCATCAAGCGCTAGAAACCTCAAAAACAGCAACCCAACCCTCCGCTAAGCCACCCTGCCCCTTCAACAAACAAACCTGCCAACCGCCCCGCCCTTCCAGCAATAAACAACAACGGCCAGCAAACAAAAACCTAACCTGAAACAAAATCGGCAGCCCCGACCGCCGGGAAACTTCAACATGCGCACTATCACAACTCATGCCAACGCTGAAGATCATCCTAGGCGCAAAGCAATTTCCTGCGCAACAAATTTCGACGCCCCTGGCAGCTGCCAACATGAGCAACTTTAGGACCCTATCCGAACAACAATGCCTATGCCCCACCCAAACTCACGCTCATAAGCCCGCAACTCCTACAAAACGCCAACAAATACCACCGGGCAATACAGCGTAAGCCCAAACTATGCCCCCCCATATATGCGACGCGAAGCTATATGGCAATAAAAACTAAGCACAAAGTAACGCTACATCAAACAAACCCTTGATGCAAATACTGGTATTCAGAAGTAAATCATCAAAACTCAAGCGCCCACACACATCAGCCGCACGCAGCGCGAAAACCACCGGCCATCGCAACCAACGAACGCGAAAACTCTGCCCCACCGCAGCAAACTATGAACTACGCCAAAGCAAAACCCGGCCTTCGACGAGAGGCTAAAGCCCCCACGAACGGCGCGTCGATAACGTCCCTCCGAACACTCCCTTACGCAAATCACACTTTTTACAAAACCTGCGTACCGAAGCCGCGCCCAGCAGACGGCAGGCAACCCGCTATCGGAGGTATGCCCGCGTATCCCGGACATGAAACGCCATGCGACGATCCAATCTCTGCCAACCGTATTACCCATAGCTACCTCACATCCATGATTTCACGTCTGGCCCGCATTTACAAGCCCCCGCTAGCATACCCGCACCCCGCCAAATTTTCGAAAAACGCACTAGCACGCAAGGCGACACGCAGCCAATCTCTCGTCCTCCGCCGGCCCCGCACCAGAAAGCACATTCCTGCCCAAACAGCCCAGCTTACAAACACCATTGCGCCTATACGAGCTTCGTGAAAAATGCCATACCGCGTTTACGCAACGCTGCCCAACCTGATTTATCAAACGATGAATGGCACGCACGCCCTTCTTCAGTGAGCGCTCTACCGCTTCGCTAGTACGCGCCCTATATTGATGAACATCCTGATAGCCGAAGTAGGCCCAGACGTGGAATTCCCAAAAACAAGAAACACTTTCACGCCCCCCAGTGTTCACAGCCGCCCACTAACTCGCAACTACCGTAATATAAAAAGCAAAACCTACGACAAGCCTGCGCTATTTCGCGCCCCAGCTGCCAGCCCACTTCGAAACTTACTACGCGCAACCACACGCCACCTTCGAATGGCCGATCACACCTACTAACAGCTAAAGCTCAGTGTCGCACTTCAGATTTTCAAACGCCCTAACGTCGATAAAAACAGCCCATGCCCAGCAACGTATGATAAATCGGCAAATGATAAACTATACGACCGATTCATCACCGAATGCTTCCAACGAATTAACTCCAAAAGCCACTGCCACGAACCTCTATACAGCCCACGGCAAGCAACAAACCGCATATACGCTTTGAGAAGGCGAACGCCCTCTGAAACGCGTTTCACGCAGCCGCAAGACCGCTCAGCGCCTAAGGCCCAAACGTTCACTAAGCAAAACTTTCCGATTCTATCACAACGCCCGCACGACCCAAAGAAACACGAAATTTCCATATGAAACAAACCGACGCATGGAACACAGGATAGGCAGCGCAAGTACTCGCAACAGGAAAGCATACGATCTGAGTGCGGCGCAAAACCCATGCTCTTCTCGGCCCCAAAAAACGACGCCTCAGCCCCAAAAAAAGCAAGCGCGCATAACTATAGCAAACCTATCTCCCTTCGCCCAGCCGCCAACTACGCGCCGATCTAATGCTCCCCTATTCAAAACACTTCCTGACACTTACTTGGAAGCGTAGAAGCAATTACAACAAAATTAAAAGTAACCGACCATAAGCCCCTGACGAAACCGCAATTGCCCAGCCAACCAGCTCGCGAAACAAAATAAACACCTTCCGCTGACGATCAGCGCCACTGGCAGAACTACCGTCGCAGTTCACGCAACTTGCAACATCCGCAACAACGTGAGGGCCGAAAAACGACAAACTGCTCGCAAAGAGAATAAACTACTAATCCGCAACGCCGCATAAATCAACGCCTCCAGCAACGAACCCCTTGCAGTCAAGCCGCCAACTTAAATATGCGATAAAGCCCAAAAAACAAACAAGTCCGCCACACCCAACGCGCCTACAGGCACCCCCCCCTCTCTGCAACGCAAACACGTCCCTGGAGAAAATTCAGCCGACGCCCTTCAGCCGCCATCCTCTCTAAACAGCGACGCCACAAATCCTGCTACGCGAACATCAGCCCCCTAAGGCCCGCCCCCTAGCGCCCATAAAATTCCCCCTAACACTTACGAAAAACAGCCGTTTATTGCAAAAACAAACCATCCACGCCACTATACTCACCTCCCGAGCTAAAGCCGAGCCTACTCTTAAGCCAAATTGCCCGCGCATCGATTACGTATGGCCGAACATGGCAACGCGCACATCGCCCGAGCAATGGATATTACGCCGTGCCTGCCGCCGCATGCTCAAAAAATGCAAAGCATCCATCGCACACCAAATCGGCCCCTGTACCACCACCCCCCCCACACGCCAACAGCCCCCTACCGCGTAAAAAAAAAAACTTATCAAGCAAAAAAAAAAAAAAAACCCGAAACGGCACCAACAGCGGCTAATAGCTCCAACAACAAACTTAAACAAACATCGCACCTGGTGGCGGCCAAAAAACCGTTTGGCCCCTAAAAAAATGTTCTTCAAGGCACTACCCAGTACCTTTGAACAGTGGGATCGTCTCCCGATGGCCAACCGCCGTGCCCATCACAGCCGCAAAATTACTGCCGCCCAGAGCCGCCACGTTGCCAACCACCATCACAATCCGCCAAAGGAGTGTGCTCTTGCCATACTGTTTCCTCGCAACAACCTCAGGCCTACATTACTACTGCACCGCGGGCGCCCCCAATTCAAAACGTCCTCTTCAGGGAATATACCAAAATCTCGGAGTCAAGCCACATCAAGACGACGCGCCACTAACACACCAGCGCCCCTAATGGCCCCTATGGCGAGAGATTCCACCGATCTCTCATAAACATCCCATGCTGGCCACGAAAACCGAACTCAACCACTGTGTGAACGCCAGCGACCCAAGCCTTCCTTGATCCTCCTCGCCCCTGGAGCAAATATCCACTTAAGACGACACTGCGTTCGCCTCACCCGCCCCAGAACTCATGGTCGCAGACGCCTACTATTCGCCTACTCCGGAAGTAAGCATATCAACGATCTTACTACGAGGCCACGAAAGCAACGACCACATTCGGCTCGGAGAACCCTTTGCGCCAAACAAAATGCGCAATACAACGCACTTAAAAATACACTCCTCCAAACGACAACAATCGGACTTCGCCACATACGCTCCCTAACGACTGCCAGACTGTGCCAGTTCGTTTCATCAAAGAAACACACGGCCTGAAGAAACCACTCATCAACCTGACTTAACCACCGGACCTTTCAAGCTTATTCGCCCGCCTTCGACACCACCTTACGCATCAAGACGCCGTAACACGCACTGGATACCATCGCTACTGGCAAATCGAACCTAAAGCCTGTAACTTACAGCGCGAGCCGAACTCCGGCCGGTCCAAACGACATCGAAGCAACCCGCACCGCCCCGCGGATCGAAGAACACCCCAGCGGCTGCGTCTGTACAGCCGAATCTAACCAAATCAGGCCTCGCCAGAAGCCTCACCTTTCCAAAAAAATATCTCCGCGACTTATACGATTCTTTTAATTCGATAACGCACTCTAACTTAGAGGCGCGCGGGCCCCGCCCCAATTGTCGAGGGGCCAACAGCGCGACCCCTTCTCCGAACGAACGCCCCCCCACGTATCAGAGCTACGAGCCTTGCGTCCATTATCGCCCACGTACAAGCACAATAAACCCCTTTCATTTCTGCAGCCAGCATGATATATCCAGATTAGCCCGACCCTAAACCTTAAAGCTTTCACGGTGTAATGGGCACGTAGCCCAAAACTAGTCACATAATTCTAACGCAACTATTCGGGGCCTGAGTCATCGAATTCGGCCCAAATCCGCATATATAAATTATATTAAGCAATATAAAATATTCAGTATCAGAATGAGTTATATAAAATGTGTCATACAAATGTTCATAAAAATGTTCATATAAGGACTGTTTATATAAATTTTTCATATAAAATGTTCAGTATAAATCTTCATATTAAATGTTCATATAATGTTCATATAATGTTCATATAAACATGTTCATATAAATGTTCATATAAATGTTCATATAAATGTTCATATAAATGTTATATAAAATGTTCATTATAAATGTTCATATAATATTTATATAAATGTCATATAAATGTTCTATAAATGTTCATATAAAATGTTCATATAAATGTCATATAAATTGTTCATTAAAATTTCATTATAAATGCTTCATATAAAATGTTCATATAAAATGTTCATATAAATGTTCATATAAAATGTTCATATAAAATGTTCATATAAATGTTCATATAAATGTTCATTATAAAATTTCAGTATGAAAAATGTGTCACTATAAATGACTTGCATTATTAATGTTCATATAACCTGATAATCAGTATACAAACTGTTCATATAAATGTTGCCTCATAAAATGTTTCATATATAAAATGTTCATTATAACCAATGGCTTCATATAACATGATTCATATAAATGTTTCATATAAAATGTCAATATTAAATGTTCATATAAATATTTATAATAAATTTACCATATAAATTATTTATATAAATGGTTCATATATAAATGTTCATAAAATGTCATATAAAATGTTTCATATAAATGTTCCATATAAATGTTCATATAAAATGTTCATATAAAATGTTCATATAAATGCTTCATATAAATATTTATATAACATGTTCATATAAATGTTCAGTATTAAAATGTTCATATAAAAAGTATAAAATGTTCATATAAATGTTCATATAACAATGTTCATATAAAATGTTCATATAAAATTTTCATATAATTTCAATATTAAATATTATATAAATGTTCATATAAATATTAATATAAATGTCATATAAATGTCATATTAAAATGTTCATATAAAAATGTCATATAATGTTCATATAAATATTTATACTATTGTTCATATAAATGTTTAATATAAATGTTACATATACAATATTTATATAATGTTCATATAAATTTTATATAAATGTTCATATAAAATGTTCATATAAATGTATATTATATAATAATGTTCATATGAATGGATATCAAATGTTCAATAAATGTCAATAAATGTTCATATAAAATGTTCATATAAATGTTCACTATAAATATTTATATAAAAAATGTCATATAAATGTTCATATAATGTTCATATAAAATGTCATAAAATTTTCATATAAATGTTCATATAAAATGTTCATATAAATGTTCATATAAATTATTTTATATAAATGTTCATATAAATGTTTATATAAATGTTCATATAAATGTTCATATAAATGTTCATATAAATGTTCATATAAAAATGTTCATATAAAATGTTCATATAAATGTCATATAAATATTTATATGAAATGTTCATATAAAAATATGTTCATATAAATATATATATAAATATTATATAAAATGTTCATATAAATGTTTATATAAAGTTAATAATGTTCATATAAAATGTTCATATAAATGTACACATAAATCATTATATAAAATGGTTCATATAACATGTTTATATAAATGTTCATTAAATGTTGATAAATGTCATATAAAATGTTCATATAATGTTCATATAAATGTTCATATTAAAATGTTCATATAAATGTTGTATATAAATGTTCATAAAATGTTCATATAAATGTTCATATAAAATGTTATATAAATGTTCATATAAATGTTTATATAAATGTTCATATAAATGTTTATATGAATGTTCATATAAGAATGTCAGTATAAAATGTCATTAATAAATGTTCCATATAAAATGTTCATATAAAATGTCATATAAATGTTCATATAAAAATGTTCATATAAATGTTCATATAAAAATGTTCATATAAATGTTCATATAATGTATTTATATAAATGCTTCATATAAATGTTCAATAAATGTTCATATAAATGTTCATATAAAATGTCATATAAATGTTCATATAAATTTTATATAAATGTCATATAAAATGTTTATAAATGTTCCTAAATAAAATGTTTCATATAAATGTTCATTATAATGTTCATATAAATGTTCATATAAAAGTTCAATAAATGTTCATATAAAATGTTCATATAAAAATGTTCATATAAATGTTCATATAATGTTCTTATAAATGTTCATATAAATGTTCATATAAAATGTTCATATAAATGTCATATAAAATGTTCATATAAATGTTTCATAAAATGTCATATAAATGTTCATATAAATGTTCATATAAAATGTTCATATAAATGTTCATATAAACTTATTATATAAATGTTCATATAATTTCATATAAATGTTCATATAAAATTTCATATAAAAGTTCATATAAATGTTCATATAATATTATATAAATGTTCATATAAACTATTTATATAAATTCAATCAAATGTTTTCATATAAATGTTCATATAAATGTTCATATAAATGTTCATTTATAAATTATTTATATAAATGTTCATATAAAATGTTCAATATAAATGTTGTATAAATGTTCATATAAAATGTTCATATAAATGTTCATATAAATGTTAATATTAAATGTTATATAAATGTTCATATAAAAAATGTTCATTATAAAAATGTTCGATATAAATTTTATATTAAATGTCGGGTCATATAAATGTTCATATAAAATGTTCATTATAAAATGTTCATATAAATGTTCATATAAATATTATATTAAATGTTCATATAAATGCTTTATATAAATGTCATATAAAATGTTCATATAAATGTTCATATAAATGTTCATATAAAATGTTTCATATAAAATGTTCATATAAATGTTCATATAAATAATTTATAATATGTTATATAAATGTTCAATAAAATGTCATATAAATGTTCAATAAATGTTCATATAAAATGTTCATATAAATGTTCATATAAATTTATAAAATGCTTCATATCAAAATGTTCATATAAATGTTCATATAAAATGTCCATTATCAAATGTTCATATAAATATTTATATAAATGTTCCATATAAATGTTCATATAAAATGTTTCATATAAATGTTCATATTAAATGTTCATTATAACTATTTATATAAAGTCATATAAATGTTATATAAGAATGTTTCATACATAAATTGTTCATATATTCTCATATAAATGTTTGTATAAATGCTTTCATATAAAATGTCTCATATAAATGTTTGTATAAATGTTCACTATAAATGTATTGTATAAATGATTCATATAAATGTCTCATAAAAATGTTTCATATAGAGAATGTTCATATAAATTGTTCACTATATAAATGTTCATATAAATGTTCATATAAAATGGTTCATATAATGGTATAAATGTTCATTAAATATTTATATAAATTTCACTATAAAATGTTCATATAAATGTTCATATAATATTATATATAAATTTCATATAAATGTTTATATAAATGTTCATATAAATATTATACTATAAAATGTTCATATAAATGTTTATATAAATGTTCATATAAAATTCTATATAAATGCTTTATATAAAAGTTCTATAAATATAAATGTTCATAAAAATATGTTCATATAAATGTTCATATAAATATTTATATAAATATGTTCATATAAAATGTTCATATAAATGTTCATATAAAATATTATATAAATGTTCATATAAATCATATAAATGTTCATATAAATGTTCATATAAATGTTCATATAAAATGTTCATATAAAATGTTCATAAATGTTCAATAAATGTCATATAAATATTTATATAAATGTTCATATTAAATGTTCAATAAAATTTATATAAATGTTCATATAAAATATGTTCTATAAATGTTCCATATAAATATTTATATAAATGTTCATATAAATGTTCATATAAATGTTTATATAAATGTTCATATGAGGAGATTATTTCGCGGTTTTCACAGATCACATAGTGCATTCATACTACAATGCTCTTTCAACATCTAGACTGAAGACATCATCATCATCATCATCATCATCATCATCGTCATCATGTTCGCGCAAGGTTTGGGTTGATTGGTTGGGTTTTATGCATTGTCAACCCCCTTGGGTATTTTATACCGAATAAGAACATAAAACCTTTTAACCCTAACTTCACCATCTAAAATAAATTTGTCACTTTGGAATACTTTTTCCATATTTTTCCAATTATATATATATACACACACAATATATATATATATATATATATATATATATATATGCTTAATTGGGAGTCGGACCTAATTTTGAAAATTAATTAATTAATAATGAAATTAGGCGTGAATACCTATTAAATGTATGGCTAAACAAATCGAGAAAAATCAATCTCTGTATGTACATTTCGGCCTATTAGGCCTCATCAGCAGAGCTATAGATCGGAAGACCGCCCTGTGCGTGATTTGAAACCGGACTGCCAAGCTGACAGGCCGATCCCATAACCTCTACACTAAACGGACCTCTTAGATTTTATGATTTGTTTAGAGTAGGTTAAGTCGTCGGGGCGGCCTAATGTCGGTATCAGCCATGCAGCGAGGGAGTCTATCTCCTTTTCACTAGCGCTAGACCAAGGAGATTATTTTAGCGTCTGAGGTGGAGCGCCACACCTACCATCAGCTCCTTACTTTACCGCACGGATCCCTGTGCTACTCATGACGCTGAGTTGGCGAGGGCGGGTATCGAACTAAGAACCTTGTGGTTTCTAGCCGAACGCTCTACCGACTGAGCTATATATATATATATATGAAGTGAACAAACAATGTGTTTGAAATAGCAAAGGCCGACAATTTTTGGGAGATTATGTGCTTAATTAATGTCATACCTAATTTGTTAATTAATTAATTATAATTAAATGAATTAGGCGTGCATATCGGTTTAAATGTAAAGCGTAAACAAATCGAGAAAAAGTCGATCTCTAAAATGTACATACAGAGATCGACTTTTTCTCGATTTGTTTACGCTTTACATTTAAACCGATATGCACGCCTAATTCATTTAATTATAATTAATTAATTAACAAATTAGGTATGACTTTAATTAAGCACACAATCTCCCAAATATATATATATATATATATATAATATATATATATTTGATAAGTATTCTTTTAATTTCATTTTGCGTAGATATCTTTCCATATCATGGCATAGGTCTATGGGGTTTAGTTGGTTTGTCGGGCAATATGAGAGGCCCTTTTTTAGTAGGGTGTTTTTTTAGTTGTATGGGGAAAATTGATTTTTTTGCACAATTCCCAGTGGATTACTTTTCCCACAGAGTCATGCCTAGTCTTGTACTCTCTTTGTGCTAGTTTGTTATTATTATTATTAATTATTATTATTATTATTATTTTGAGTTTTTCACATCAGCATTAGCTGATGGTATTTCACTGGAGTTTGAGTGACAACAAGTCTCCTCTGAGTATTCTGGCAGATTGCAGTATTCATGATGGTCTCAATTCTTCCTCTGATTTCCAGATTTTTCAGTCTTTTTCTCAAGCTTTTTGGGACCGTTCCAAGTGCACCAACTACAATTGGTATCACTTTGACTTTCATATTCCATATCTTTTTTAGTTCTCTGGCAAGGTCCAGGTATTTGTCCATCTTTTCGTTTTCCTTCATCTCCACCCTGTGATCTGCTGCAACTGCAAAATCCACCAGTTGACAAGTTATTTCTTTTTGTTAATCAAACGATAGGTCTGGTTTCCTTGCTGGGATAAGATGATCCATTTTTATCTCAAAGTCCCAGAGAATTTTATGCATTTCATTCTCAAGAGCAGATTCTTCAAAATAGTATATGTATATACTATTTTGTTGTATTGTCAAAACTTAATTTTTTGCATAATTCCGTGGATCACCTTCCCAACCCAGTCGTGTCTAGCTTTGTATTCCCGTTGTGCTAGTTTGTTACATTTGCTTAGTAGATGGTTTACTGTCTCATCTCTGTCACCGCATAGTCTACATTTGATTATTATTATTATTATTATTATTATTATTATTATTATTATTATTATTATTATTTGAAATATATGTATTGAATAATTGTTTCTAATGCTGCTTTTGTTGTCGTCTACGTTATTGTTGTTAAAATTCCTCCAGACATGTACGCAATAACTCGGACGTTATCGCAGAAGATTGCAGTACCGATTCTGTCTCGTATTCCGTATCATAATATTTGCATTGTCATATGTCAATATGATCATGTCTCAATATTCACTCGTACACAAACACACTCATACATACATACATATATATATATATATATATATATATATATATATATATATATATATACATATATATATATCCTTCAGTATACGCCAAAATGGTTTCAATATTATGATATCTAATAGATTTTGCTTCAGCATGACAGCTATAAACCAAGGAAACATTTCATTTTTTTTTCAAATTCAAAGCTTCAGCCTGAAGGTATATCTAGAATTCAATAGAAAATACATTTCAGTTTGTGTAATCTGACTGGCCTAGTAGGTAGATACCGCAAAAATATTTAAAATGTTGAATGTATGTTTTCTTTTTCTTAAAAAAAATCATTTGCTTCCTTTAAATAGTTTTTTTTTTTTTTTTGCTTTGCTTTTGCTACCTGAAGAAATAACTTGTGTCTCTTTTCAGTAGAATCGAGAGGAATTCAGAGTTTGAGAACTTTTGGGATATTGATCCGTTTACGAAGATAAATAATACAACAATGCAAATCTTGAGTCAGACATTCTTAGAATCGGGTGGATATACTAAAATATGGGTAAAAACAAAAGATTGAGAACTACTGTCTTACTAAATCTTAGAATTTGGGATGTAGTGCACACAAACACACACACACACATACACACACACACCGCACACACTATATATATATTAATATATATATATATATATATATATATATTATATATATATTATAATATATATGTAAAATGAAACTGGAAGTGAATCCGACGG
>CM042182.1:30542318-30559818 GCA_023376005.1 Doryteuthis pealeii | reverse complement strand
CGGCCTTACTTACAGTAATTAGTGATGAGTTGGCGAAAGTCCGGTATCGAACCCGAAACCTTACGATTATGGCCTCAATTATCGTATCGTACTGTTTTTAATCTCACACCCTTCTGACTATTACTCTACAGTCGAAACCTTGCGATTCCGAGGCGAACGCTCTACCGACTTAGCTAAACCAGCCTTATTCATCGTATGTTAGCAAGAGACCGGTATCGAACCCGGAACCTTGCGATTCCTAGACGGATGCTTTACCGACCGAGCTAAACCAGCCTTAATTAACGTAGTATCTCTCTCTCTCTCTCTCTCTCTCTCTCTCTCTCTCTCTCTCTCTCTCTCTCTCTCTCACCGAAATCTTGTGATTCCGAGGCGAATGCACTGTCAACTTAGCTAAAACGGCCTTATTTATCGTAAGTTGGCGAAAGTCCGGTATCGAACCCGGAACCTTGCTATTATGGCATCAATTATAGTATAGTACTATCATCGATCTCCCTCCCCCACACTTCTTTCTATTACTTTACAAACGAAACCTTGAGATTCCAAGGTGAATGCTCTATCAACTTAGCTAAATTGGCCTTATTTATCGTAAGTTGGCAAAAGACCGGTATCGAACCAGAAACCTTGCGATTATGGCCTCCATTAACGTTTCATACTGTTTTTAATAAAATTCACTTCTTTCTATTACTCAATTGTCTAAACCTTGCGATTCTGAAGTGAATACTCTACCAAATTAGCTAAATCGGACTTATTTATCGTAAGTTGGCGAGAGACCAGTATCGAACCTGGGACCTTGCGATTCCTAGACGGATGCTTTACCGACTGAGCTAAACGTACGTACTCTCTCTCTCTCTCTCTCTCTCTCTCTCTCTCTCTCTCTCTCTCTCTCTCTAATGTTACTCCATTCTTTTTATTCCTCTGATGTCTACATCTTGTGATTCCGAGGCGAATTTTCTACTAACTTTGTTAAATCGGCCTCATCGTAAATATCGATTAGTTAGCGCTAGACCAGTATCGAACCTGGGACCTTGCGATTCCTAGACGGATGCTTTACCGACCGAGCTAAACCAGCCTTAATTAACGTTCTCTCTCTCTCTCTCTCTCTCTCTCTCTCTCTCTCTCTCTCTCTCTTGTTACTCCATTCTTTCTATTCCTCTGATGTCTACATCTTGTAATTCTGAGACGACTTTTCTACTAACTTTGCTAAATCGGCCTCATCGTAAATATCGATTAGTTAGCGCTAGACCAGTATCGAACCCGGGACCTTGTGATTCCTAGACGGATGCTTTACCGACCGAGCTAAACCAGCCTTAATTAACGTTCTCTCTCTCTCTCTCTCTCTCTCTCTCTCTCTCTCTCTCTCTCTCTCTCTCTCTCTCTCTCTCTCTCTCTTGTTACTCCATTCTTTCTATTCCTCTGATGTCTACATCTTGTAATTCTGAGACGACTTTTCTACTAACTTTGCTAAATCGGCCTCATCGTAAATATCGATTAGTTAGCGCTAGACCGGTATCGAACCTGGGACCTTGCGATTCCTAGACGGATGCTCTACCGACTGAGCTAAACCGGCCTACATTACCGCACCGTTTTTAACTCTACTCTCTTCTTTCTATCACTCTACAATGTAAGCCACACCCTGTGCCCCAGTTTACAATATCATCTCTTGAATGTTAATTAGGGTAAATAAAATGAATGACGTGTCTTCAGTGATCTACATGATAAGACAATTAAAATCTGTTGAAAAGCGTGGGAGGGGAGAGGTTTGGATATGGGGGTGGAATGTAGGTCGGTGCACCAAGAAAGAAGATAAAGAGCACAAACGCTTAAGGGAAAATAAATTTAATAAAATTAGAATTCATAAAAAATAAAAAGAAATAAACAAGTCGGGAATAAAATTGCTTAGTTAGCATAATTAATCATTTGAAATTTTGATTGTTGATGTTTTTTTTGTATATAGTTGATAGCGCAGTTTATGAGAGAGATTCAATGTTTTGAATGCTGAAAGAAAGAAGTGAACATTTGTGAAGTGAGTGGGAGGAAATGTTGGTAAAGGCGTATCAGACAAAGGAGTAAATATAAAGAGAAGAATTAAAACTACCATTGTAGTATCTATCTATCTATCTATCTATCTATCTCTCTTTCTCTCTCTCTCTCCCTCTCTCTCTCTCTCTCTCTCTCTATATATATATATATATATATATATATATTGAAAAAAGAAAGAAAGGAAAGAAAGTATAGAATGGATAAAATAGGATATTTTAATCAATTTTACTTACACGTGTTTCGGTCAGGAGTTTATCCATGTGTACATTATTCAAACTATTATTATTTTTAAATAACCAAATGAAATGAAATGATAATAATAGAAAAAATGTAGAAATGTTCCGCATACATTTTTCTATTATCATTATTTGATTTCATTTGGTTATTTAAAAATAATAATAATTTGAATAATGTACACATGGAAAAAAACTCATGACCGAAACCCATGTAAGTAAAATTGATTAAATTATCCTATTTTATCCATTCGATACTCTCTTTTCTTTATTTCTTTTTTCAACATACCGTCGGATTCACTTCCATTTTCATTTTGCACACACACACACACACACACACATATATATATATATATATATATATATATATATATATATATGTATATATGTGTGTGTGTGTGTGTGTGTGTGGAAAGAGGATTGGAATGAATCCGACAGAATGTGGTGGAGATGTAAGAACAAAAGAACAAAACTCAGACAAAAGTGTGTTGGATATATTTCGCTAAAGCTTTGAGCTCGGCATCATCAGATAGATATAAAAAGACATAGATAGATAGATAGATAGATAGATAGATAGATAGACAGAAACTACATAATAAGATAGATAGATATGAAAAGACAGGAATAGATAGATAGATAGAAAAGATACAATTAGATAGATCGATCGATAGATAGATAGATAGATATGAAAAGACATGAATAGATAGATAGATATATATGAAAAGATAGGAATAGATAGATAGATAGATAGATAGATAGATAGAACTGGCAGAGAAAGAAATAACGAAGACCTGAGAAAATTATGTAAGGAAGGAAAGAAAGTACAAATGAAAGAAAAAAGAAATAACGAACGAACAAAAGAATGAATAAAAAAGAAGAAAGAATGAATGAATGATTAAATTCAAGGAAAATACAAAGAGACAGAAAGAGATGCAATTAAGAGAAAGAAAGAAAGAATGAATGAATGAGAAAGAAAGAAAGAAAGAAAGAAAGAAAGAAAGAAGAGGTAAACGACCGAAAGATAGAATGAAAGAAAATTGGCCAAAAGAGGAAAGAAAGAAAAGAAGAAAAAATAAAAGAAGAAAAAAAGATTAAAGAAAAAAAGAAAGAAAAAAGAAAAAGAAAAAAGAAAAAAAAACAAAAGAAAAAGAAAGAATGAAAAAAGAAAAAAGGAAAAAGAAAGAAATAAAGAAAAAATAGAAAAAGGAAAAAAAGAAAAAAAGAAAAAAGAAAAAAGAAAAAGAAAAAGAAGAAAAAGAAAAAAGAAAAAAAAAAAGAAAAAGAAAAAGAAAAAGAAAAAAAAAAAATGGAAAAAGAAAAAGGTAAAAAATAAAGAAAGAAAAAATAGAAAAAGAAAAAAGAAAAAAAAAGAAAAAGAAGAAAAAAAAAGAAAGAAGAGGTAAACGACCGAAAGAAAGAATGAACGAATGCATCAGAAATTAGACAAAAATGTGCCAAAAGATTAAAAGAAAAGAACAAAAAAAAAAAGAACAAAAAATGAAAAAAAGAAAAAAAGAAAAAAATGAAAAAAAGAAAAAATGAAAAAAAAATGAAAAAAGAAAGAAAAATCACCTGCTGAAAGTTTATAAATAAAACTAAAAATAATCATAAAACAACCAAGTGATGTGTCAGTAATCAGCCTTCTCCGAATATCGCAAGTGAACACAAAAAATAAAAATAAATAAATCTAAAAAAACATGAAATGAATAAATAAATTATACAAACGCCGTGCCAAATCCTCTCAACACTTCAAATTCCGATTAAATATTTTTCAGAGGAAAAAAAAACAACAAAAAAAACAACAAAACAAACCAAAAAAAAAACAAATTGCCAACGATTACTCTCGCATTTATTTCTTCTTTTTTTATTAAATTTATTTCTTTTTTTAATTCTTGTTAGCTGTTTCCATACTGAATTAATTACCACCAAACTTCCATCGCAGTTCGGTAAGAAAAAAAAAGAAAGGAAAAAAAACAAAACAGTACCACACTTTAAACTCATTAAAGTAATTTTTTTATCTAAGCAAAAAATTAATAAATTTGACATAAAATTTGTTGTTTTATTTTTTATTTGTTTGTTTCCTGAAACTTATGAAAAATTGTTTTCCGAGTCCAGGTCACCCCCACTAAAAAATTACCCCAAAAATAAAATTAAAAAAAAAACAAAAAAAAAACGCATCCAAGATGCCCCCAATGTCTTAAAAAAAAATAGAACCACATTTAAAAGTTATTAATATATATATATATATATATATATATATTATATATATATATATATATATATATAATTAATGTTGATATTATGATTTCACACTCATAACTTAAAGTTTCTTGGTAGTCTAATCATCAGATGAGAAGTGGTTGAGATGTCAAAAACCAGTCGTGAAATGGTAAAAATAAATGTATATATGGACTCTCGTCGATTTTCGACGCATGAGTGTTCATCTAGTGAATTGTTTATAGTGGTGAAGGCTTGTGTAGGACCATTCCACACTTTTTGGCACAGTCGATAGGAAAGAATTGGTGCATCAAGGAATGCCACGAACCCAATCAACGACTGACCTCAGGAATTTTGAATTCAGAGTTATCCCTCTCCTAGACTGGTTACCTACACAGGATTAAAGAGCCCAGTCTGTCCTACTATTTAACCCATAGTTGGAGGGAGAATATATGGATTCATACCTTTCCCACGCTATGTGAAATGCCATCAGCTTCGTCTAGGAATTGAACTCGAACCGACGAGTCCATTTTCCACGACTCTAACCACTAGCCCACGCGCCTCCATATATATTCTTTTAATTTTTGATGTCAAATTTATTGACTTTGGGCTTAGATAAAATATATATATATATATAAAGTTTGTTTCTTTATAGTATCATTGAAACATTGTGTATGTGTAATATAAAGATTTTGAAGGCAATTTACAATGCAATATGTGTTGAATTTATTTAACTTTTGTTTTTTTTATTTTTTTAAACTAAATATTTTCGGAAGTAAAATTCCATCTTCAGAGTTATTGAAAGTTGAAAGTATTGAAAGTACTAGGTGATTTTTTTTATAGTACTTATCCCACGGCGATATTGTAATCTTCTGTTGTTTAAGAAGTTGATGAACGCCGTATATTTGAATTTATTTTCCCGTGGGATAAGTACTATAAAAATCACCTAGTACTTTCAATACTTTCAACTTTCAATAACTCTGAAGATGGAATTTTACTTCCGAAAATATTTAGTTTTGAAAAAAAAAAAAAAAGTTAAATAAATTCAACACATATTGCATTGTAAATTGCCTTCAAAATCTTTATATTACACACACACACACACACACACACACACACACACATATATATATATATATATATATATATATATATATATATATAAGCACAAAGTCAATAAATTTGATATCAAAAATTGTTTTCAGACAAAAATCAAGCAGGAATCCGTCCAAGATGTCATCGTATCATTACTACTATATGACTGCAGCACTTGGTGTTTGCCTAAAAACATTTGATGGAAAAACTAGACGGAAACTACACAAGGATGGTGAATGCTGTTTGAAACAAAACCTGAAGGCTGGACTTCACAAAATTGTAGTTCTATAGCCATTGTATATATTGATCATATGGTGCTAATGCACCGTGGATATCTCTGATTTGATTTGATTTGATTTTGTTTTACGGCATATCAACCTCAGTGGGTCATTTAATGCCGACAAAGTTTTGAAATAAATCAATTCTTAATGGATAATACAATTTTGTTTATCAACTCATGCTTTCTATTTAACCCATAGATGGGACCCTAACAGGTACTACCACTCCAGAGCAGAGTGGACCAGGGAGCAATGGTGATGAAGGGGTGCTCCACATTCCCCAGACCTCCAAAACTGGAACCTCACCACCAGATAGAGTTTAACGTCATTCCCAGGACATGTAGACCCTCAGTCACCGCCTTCTATGATAAAAAGGGTTGGGGGTTGCCATAAGGGCAATAGGGTTGGGGCAATCATATAGGTGCTAGGGCTTGACGTGACCAGCCGATTGATCGGTGGGGGCCTCTCCGGCCGCCCGTCTAGCCCAAGATAGGACCAAAGTGGAGTATTGCATGTCATGAACTGCTCATCCACCTGGGTTCTATCCTTAGCATCACGGGTCACCACCCACGGCCAACAGGTGGCCCCATTGGGGGAGTCTTACCCCCCTGCAGAGGTGCAGTCGGTGCATTCTAACGCCCCACCGATAGAGCGGTGAATATCTCTCTGGGACGGGTCCTGGTCAAGGCACCCAATGTGGCCCTATGCTAGTCACTTAGAACCCACTTAGAAATTAGAAGCAGAACCCGCATTGATCCAATTGAGATCCTCCTATTACAACGCCAACTGGGATTGTTAGGTCACACCATCCGTATGCCTTCAGACAGACTATCCCGTAAACCACTTTACAGTGAACTCACAGATGGCACGCGGAGGACAGGAGTACCCCTAATGCTGTTCAAAGACCATATTAGAAGAAGTGAAGAAATGTACCATCACACCTTCTAACGTGGAAGATCTGGCCTTCAACTGACAGGGTTGATACGGAACCATTGATGGAACACATATATACTTATGGGAGTAGGATAGGTCGATTTTTAACTTTTTTATAATATCAAATTGTCTATCTATGAGAAAGTTGTGTGTTAATATACTGAATACTGATACCAGAAATGAGATCTTTTACTTGTTCACTGTTTGAGCAAATGTGGCAATCACGAACCTAGATTAAGTCAACCTCCTAACGTACCTTGATAAGCATAGGACCACAATTGCCTTTTAATCAAATGAGATAAACAAGACATGCTTAACAATGATGGAGTAGCGGGGACGAACTCATAAGTGACGTTCCTTGGAAACCAACATATGGACACGTCAGTGTTGGCCGTCTAGCATGAACCTACATTGATCAACTCTGTGCGGATACTGGACGCTGTGCAGAGGACCATCCGGAAGCCAATGAATGATAGGGACAGTTGGCGAGAGATTTCCATGGATATCCTTGCTACTAACGCTACATGATGAAGATATTCTGAAATCGATCGCGTATAACTAGGAAATGGTGTATTGAATTAGTGAAATATATCACTAATTAGTACTGAGCCGATTCTAGTAGTGACCACCCCAAGTGGAGTTTAACAGGTTTGAACTCAGTTTTCCTTCTCCTAGACTGGTTGCCTAACAAAGGTAAAAGATCCCAGTCTGTGCTACTATTTACCCATATCTGGAGATTAGTTGAGTGTCACATGACACGTAACCAATTAGTACACGGGTCACAGACCGATCAGCCAACAGGATCCCATTCTTAGGCATTATGGATCACCACCAAGGGTCAACAGCTGGTCCCATTAGGGAAGGAGTCTACCCCTTTACGTATATATATACCAACACCTTCGCACGAGCAGGATGTGACACAAGGTCAATTTCTTAAGTGGAGTTTAACAGGTTTGAATTCAGTTTTCCTTCTCCTAAACTGGTTGCCTAACAAAGGTAAAAGATCCCAATCTGTGCTACTATTTACCCATATCTGGAGAATAGTTGGATTCATACTTTTCCCAAGGGTAACAGCATCACGTGAACAGTAGCTTCGTACTGGATTTGAACTCGGGTCGACGAGTCCATTTTCTATGTATGGTATCGAACTTTCAACCGAATACTCCCTGAAGATAAAAATATCAAAATTTAAAAAAAGAAAGGATTAAAAGCAAAAAGAAGGCAAAAATGATCGTATCTGAATCTGCATTTTTTGTTCACCCCTCCCCCCATTATTTCGTTCGAGATTTTTGTCTCTTACTTGTAATAAAATATTCGACATTGTCTCCAATATGATGCACACAAAAAATAGTGAACCCATCTAAGTAATTATCTCTCCGGCGTCATTGGAAACTTATACTGTTGTTTTGTTCGAAACCGGAAGAAATGCTTGATATTTTTTCTTTCGGTACTTTATTATTATTATTATTATTATTATTATTATTATTATTATTATTATATTATTATTATATTTCTGTAGGCTAAATAATTTGTTTTGTGCTGATCAATAAGCCCTCGGAGGCATCTATATTTCTTCGGGAGGGTTTATCAATTTTGAAGGATGGTATCTTGGATTCAGTTTCCTTCAGGATAAGAAAAATAATGAATCAGGCACACACACACACACATACACACACACACACACACACATATATATATATATATATATATATATATATATATATATATATATTTGTTATAGTGTACAATACAGTTAAGGTGGCATTGTTACCATTGGTTTACAGGCAGCATGTTAGTCACCCTTCTTCAAGACAACGCTCCTGTTCAGGATTTTATCTAACACTGCCTGTACCAACCTTCATTATATATATATATATATATATATATATATATATATATATATATATATATTCCTTTGTTAGTATTGGAGAATTGAGAATAAAGTGCTCGATTATGTGTGTAAGAGCTGTATTTATTTATTTGTTATAGTGTACAATACATTTAAGGTGCCATTGTTACCATTGGTTTCCCGGCCGCATGTTAGCCACCCTTCTCAAGCACACAGTTTTTATGTGTATCTTTTACCCCCTCTACGATACAACACTGAAAACCGTTGGATATATATATTTATAGCTATTGCATAATAGTTCGATATGTAAAATGTACAGTAATATTGATTAACTCTCTCTCTCTCTCTCTCTCTCTCTCTCTCTCTCTCTCTCTCTCTCTCTCTCTCTTATTTCTTTCCTTCCTTTCATCTTTTTGTTATTTTTTTTGTGAAAACAGATTAGTGTTATCACTTCCGCGCGCTCACCTCCTCCGTCAATCTTTACCCTACACTCTTTTTTCTTATTAATTTTTTATGTGCAGCAAGTCCTTTTTCTTCTCTTTCTTTCTTTATAATAAAAACGAAATGGTCCATTATTTTACTGAGGTGACGACACACATAAGAAATAAGAATTCGGCGGATAAGCAACACTAGATTATCAAGATTTGCATGTTGCATTTCATCTTGGACGATGTGAACGGTCTCATTTTTAACCATTGGGTGTTGTAAGATGATAATGGCCGTATAATTAAGGGAGAGCTCAGTCGGTAGAGTGTTCGGCTAGGAATCTCAAGGTTCTTGGTTCGATACTGGCCCCCGCAAACTCAGCGTATGAGTAGCAGAGAACGACTTCAAATATTAGAAGTAATACTCATAACAGATAGACAATCTACGCTAACTCTTTTACCTTTCTCTTTCTCTCTTCACTATCTTTAACTGACACTTCTCTCTCTCTCTCTCTCTCTCTCTTCTCTCTCTCTCTCTCTCTTTCCTCATTTCTCCCCAACTTCCACATCTCTCTATGTCTTACCTTTCTCTCTTCCTGTTTCTTACCTCCTTGGGTATATATATAATACAAATATATTATGTTGCATATTTGCAGAGAACGACTTCAAATATTAGAAGTAATACTCATAAAAGATAGACACCCTACGCTAACTCTCTTTCTCTTTCTCTCTCACTATCTTCAACTGTATTCTCTCTCTCTCTCTCTCTCTCTCTCTCTCTCTCTCTCTCTCTCTCTCTCTCTCTTAATACCTCTCTCTCTCTCTCTCCATGTATCTATCTATCTATCTCTCCTCATTCTCCCCAACTTCCACATCTCTTTATTTCTTGCCTTTCTCTCTTTCTGTTGTATACCCTCTTTGGAGAGAGTACTTTCAGTTGTATACCTCTCGAGAGAGAGTACTTCGTGTGATAGAGAGAGAGACAGAGACAGAGAGAAAGAGAGACAGAGACAGAGTTGAATTAATACTTACTTGTTCCTCATTCTCCTTTCTAACCTGTTGAAGAGGGTTAGTTTGTTTAAATTATCGGACGTAGTTTTACACCAAACGCTTAGTCACGTAATCATAAAATCTGTTTTATGACTACTAAGTTAGTAACAAAATAATTGATTGTTATAGATAGCTACTTTCATTTCTTGCAACAAAAAAAATAGGAGGGGGTTGTTTTTTTTATTTGTTGCTCATCAGGTAAAGACGTTAGTTTTTTCTTTCTGATGAAGTATTATAATGCGACGAAGTCGTCAAGATTGTGCGTGGGTATTTTACAGAGATACCTTGGTTATTTGTATGCCTGTAAAATCTAGCATAGTTTGGTTTGGTTTGTTTTGTTTTACGGCATATCAACCTCAGTGGGTCATTTAATGCCGATAAAGTTTTGAAATAAATCAATTCTTAATGGATAATACAATTTTTTTATAAATACATTTTTCTATTTAACCCATAGATGAGACCCTAACAGGTACTACTACTCCGGGTCAGAGTGGGCCAGGGAGCAATGGTGATGAAGGGGTGCTCTACATTCCCCAAACCTCCAAAACTGGAACCTCACCATCAGATAGAGTTTAACGTCATTCCCAGGACATGTAGACCCGCAACCACTGCCTTCTAGCACCCATATGATAAAAAGGGTTGGGGCTTGCCATAAGGGCAACAGGGTTGGGAAAATCATATAGATGCTAGGGCTTGACGTGACCAGCCGATTGATAGCCCAAGATAGGGCCAAAGTGGAGTATTGCATGTCATGAACTGCTCATCCACCTGGGCTCTATCCTTAAGCATCACGGGTCACCACCCACGGCCAACAGGTGGCCCCATTGGGGGAGTCTTACCCCTCTGCAGAGGTGCAGTCGGTGCATTCTAACGCCCCGGCCGACAGGGTGGTCTAGCATAGTCTAGTTGGATGAAAAGATATATATTAAAGAGAGAGAGAGAGAGAGAGAGAGAGAGAGAAGAGAGAGAGAGAGAGGAGACGGAAAGAGAGAGAGAGAGAGAGAGAGAGAGAGAACTTGCAACTGCTACTGTTATGTTATATGACATAATCATAACAGCAGCAGCAGCGATTGTTTTTCTTTTTCTCTCCACAGAGGGCGCTGCTAGCACTCGCAATGCCAATATGGAAGGTGTGACCAAAGCTTGAGAAGGAAGGAACAAACAAAATTAGGTTATCTTCATTCTCCTTTCTACCTTCTTTGGCCGGTCATTTTGTCGGTCTAGCTTCTAGCTTCATCTTTATCGTCTTCTTGTTGCTATCTCTAACTACGGGATTCTTCTGGGCTAATTTTTGTCATGCAAATAATTAACTCGCAGACTTTGATTTCTTGTACAATATTTATTTCTACTTTGCCCATTTATATTCACCGCGCGGTTGAGTTACAACACCAGCAGAGCCCGTCTGCTCTGCATCCCTCTTTTGTTGAAACTGATTTCCTAACTAGTCAGGTGTTTCTAGAGACCCCACGGGGTCGGGTGTACGCGCCCGCCCCGGGTCAAAATCACGAGCGTCGATCCCAGGGGGCCATCCCCCAGGCAACACCTGCCCCCTCGATTTAAAGGGACAGGGCTGGGTTTATTGCCCAGTGCCTGAGGCGCCCCCTTGGGGGGGAATGCTGAGGGGATAGACGCAATTTTTAAACCCGCCACCAATGAGTCTCGGCTTGTAGGTGGTCCCACGTTAATAGGGCCTTGTGTCTAACCTAGTACAAGTGGGGTACGAGGATAATATCCACGTGTTTCTCGTGACGGGCGAGGTTCTTGTCTTTGTGATCAAGGTTACCAACCGTCTGGTATTTTTCCATTTGGGCCCCTTGAATTCTCGCTATAGGTCTTGTCAAAAACCCACACCACCACACATGTAACATCTACCAAACTTCGACATCAGCAGGTACCGTGCCAAGCTTAGTATAAGGCACCCAGTTAGAATCAAACTCATAAACCCTGTAATGCAGCACCTCTCAAAACAGCAATTATATGGTCACTTACCGCCCATCACACCAATCATTCGAGTAAGATGAGTAAAACATGCTGGGTACGGCTGAAGAAGTAAGCAATCTTCTCCTATGGACTTCTACACATGGACACACCATTGTTGACCGACCACCAAAAACTTACATTCATCGTCTGTTAACAAACAACCTGATTTTGACGGTGTAAATGAAAATCATGTCCTTATGAATCGAGATCGCAATAGGGGTGCCTAAAGGTCATATGGTCCGAATATGTTTCCGCATTTTTCCTTGGGTTAGCAAGATGGAACTCAGAGAGAGAGAGAGAGAGAGAGAGAGAGAGAGAGAGAGAGAGAGAGAGAGAGAGAGACAGCCACCGCTAACCCAATAGAAGAACTTAAAGAAGATATGCAACACAGTGTACCATGTTTGTTTAGTTCCCTCATACTACAGTAGCTGAGTTGATATAAATGCACTACATAGAACCTGCCTGGTGTAATGCTTTTTATACGTATGCTAGATAATGTGTTGTATACCCTTCTTTACCGGCCCTAAATATCTATATGTTATATACTTCTCTTACTTCTTACTCTGTCGTCTAATCTTCTGGCCGGCTTGGTTCTGATCGTCTATCATCTATCTTGGTCTGGTATATCTTCTAAGGTCTCGTCTGGTCTTCTATTGAGGATTCCGTGTCTGGTTTCTGTTGGGGATCACTCCTTATCAGAAGCCTTGTGTCATTGTTAGTTTTTAGTAATAAACACAAGACTTCGATTTACGATGATGTTACTTTATTCGTAGAACCCCATACCAGACAACTGCGCAGTGAGACTCACATCTTGCTAGCTTCGCTTCTAACTTCTAACTCTAACTGAGTTGCTTACACCTTAAACCGGAAGGGGGCTTTCTATGGGGTTTCCGTTCTCACGGTCTATTCCCAGAAAGCAAGGTCAGAGTGAGGTCAAACGCTGTCACTCACTCTCAAGGCCATCAGCTGCACTAATATGATTTCTACACTATTGTCATAATCATTAGGTATCTAATGATTATGTAACAAATGAATTGGTATAGTCCATCACTTTGGATGCAAATGTAGGTAATTTAAAATAAGGGGTAAACGATGAAAAATACACTGGGGGTCATTAAGTGACAAGAATTGATATCGGGATGATTTATGACGAAGCTTTACATTGAACGAAAGTCACATGACCAGACTAAATTGGGAAAATAGGATAATAAAATGGATGTCGTCTAGAAATATGGGTCATTCAAGGTTCTACATCTTATTATAATGGAGATTGTATTTTTTTCTGTCTGTAACCGAAACTATATTCCTACTCAAGTCACAATTCTCTTTGTTATTGACATCATATTCTCCATGATTTTCTTTTTTATCTAAACCTCAATTATTAATAAAATTGTCTTACATTATTAATACTGTTAACTATGTCTACATACTAACAACATGAAATTATATTTATATATACAACAAAATAGCGGTTTACAGTGTGAACGGGAAGGCTAATTTGCATATTAATATTAAAAAATCGAATTTACTAAATATGTGCTTAGTATTATTGATTTCTAACTGTTTGGTTTTATTTTAATGAATATAAGCAAACATTGAATCTTAAATGAAATCCATTAACAAGATAAAATATCTGTCATTTTATTCTTTACTTCCTCTCATAACTAAATACTTAAATTAGAAAAAATAACAATGAAAGACGAGAGTGATGGAAGAGTAAGTTTCAGTTGTTCCATTTTTTATTATACTCCCTGTGTTTCAAATCTTTTATTATACTCACTCTGTTTCAAATCTTTTATCTGTATTCTTATTTAGTTTCATTAGCCTTTCTAATTTAATACAATATTTTATTACATTAAAACTTAAATACTTGCACCCGGAGGGTGCATATATTTGCTAGTATATATTAATTCTTCTTTTTGGTATATAACTTATCAGGTTTTGTAATCATCCCTAATGCAATCTTAATATAAACAAATATTTCCTTAATTGAAATATAAATAAACTAGAAATGGCTACCCGGCGTCGCCTGGGTAGAGGGGGAATTTTTTTTAAGTTAGTCTCTTAAATCTATTATTACTTATCGTGAGTGAAATCCTCGCTGGTTGCCCCATAAAAATCCCCATGGAAATATATAACAATATAGTAAGAAATTTCCATTCATTGATTTACAATTAAAAAAAAAAAAAGGATATTGTAGAATAATCATACTAAGTACAATTACCGTCGAATTGGCAAGACAAGACAGCAAGCAGTCGTAACTCAATACGATTCTAGTATGCTGTAAAGACCACTGCATAGTGGCAGGTTTTATGGAGCCTCAGAGGATCATACAAATCAAGCAGCCAATCATGACTCAGGGAATGGAATGCATAAGTGGACAGTTCTGAATTCCCATAAGTACCAGTTGTCTTGACACTGGTTCAGTGGTGCTTGGCCAGTCACATTGTTCAAACCAATTGTTGACTGACTGACTGACTGACTTCAATAGATATAATGATGCAATTAATTCAATAAATCAATATTATATTTTAAACCGAAAAAAAAAACATACAAAAAAAAAAGATAAACAAAATAACATGCAAATGACTTTCCCTTCTGTTACTTTTCAAATTTGAACTTTTAAATATCTTCCTAAATCTAAATCAAATCTTCATTATTTTTGCTCAAAAACCAATGTCTGGTGATATTTAATGTGTATATATTTTTTTAATTTGTCGTTAATTGTTTTATTTTCAAAGTTTCCTCCGCACATACAGATACACTCAACTGCCCTTTATATATGTATAGATAGATGTATTAAAAGCAATGTAATATTTTTATATGTGTTCATATTTAGTTTTGTCAGGCTTTTTAATGTATTATGTATAGATTACTTGTAGGTAATCAATAGTAACCAGCATAAATGTTTACTTAGTCAATATTTTCATGTATTTTGATGATTCTCGGTTGATAAAAATACAAATCGATTTATCACTATACCCTCAGGAATTGCGTAAGTTTATCAATGAGTATTTATAGTCAAAATCATTTATACATAGAATAAATGTTATCTATGAAAATCTGTTAAATTTGCCTAAAAACAGCCCATGTATTATGTATAGATCAGCAACTTCCACATCTCTCTATTTCTTGCCCTCTCTCTCTCTCCTCTCTCTCTCTCTCTCTCTCTCTCTCTCTCTCTCTCTCTCTCTCTTCTCTCTCTTCCTCTCTGTTGTATACCCTCTTTGGGTATATACGCCGAGAGAGTACTTTGTGTGATAGAAAAAAAATAGAAAAACTGAAACTTACTCTTCCATCATTCTCGCCTTTTATTGCTAAATTTTCCTAATTCAACTATTTAGTTAAACAGGAATTAGTGAATGAAATTACAGTTATGCCCATTTAAAATCCTGTAATGTTTCTTATATATATTTACCAACTCCTCCGCACGAGCAGGATACGACACAAGGTCAATTTCTTAAGCAGGGTTCAACAGGTTTGAACTCAGAGTTTTCCTTCTCCTAGACTGGTTACTTAGCCATGGTTAAAGAACCCAGTCTGGAGGGAGAGTAGAATTCATACCTTTCCCAAGAGTATTAGCGCTAAGTGAAATGCAATTACCACGTCCAGGATTTGAACTCGGGGCGATGGGTCGATTTCCCATGACTTTAACCATTACACCACGCGCTTCCTACTGAAAAAATAAGTGTTTCTTATATATCACTAAGAAATAAAGTTTACATAATATATGGTGTGGTTAATTTGCATACTGGTTTTAACAAAATCGGGATTAATGAATAATTAATTGGTGTTATCCTATCCAATAGAAATGATTTACATACTGGTTGTGTGGTTAGTACAAATAAATTAATTTATAAAGATCTTCCATTTAATGAGTGGTGTTATATTTAGATCCTTTAAATCCTAAATATGTCTGGACAGATTTGTTACATTTCTAAGTTAAACTAGCAAATATATACACCCTCCTGGTGCACCTATTCAAGTTTTAGTGTAATAAAGTAAGTAAGTAAAGTCGTCGGGGCGGCCTTAAGTCGGTATCAGCCAGTCAACGAGGGAGTCTATCCCCTTTTCAATAGCGCTAGACCAAGGAGATTGTTTTAGCATCTGAAGTGGAGCGCCACACCTACCATCAGCTCCTTACTTTACCGCACAGATCCCAGTGCTACTCATACGCTGAGTTGGCGAGGACCGGAATCGAACTAGGAACCATGTGGTTTCTAGCCGAACGCTCTACCGACTGAGCTAATCCGGCCCTAGTATTATACTAAATTAGAAAGACTAATTGAAACTAAATAAGAATGCAGATAAAAAATATTTCAAACAGAGTGGGGTATAATCGAAAAATAGAAAAACTGAAACTTACTCTTCCACCTTTCTCGTCTTTTATTGCTAAATTTTCCTAATTCAACTATTTAGTTAAATAGGAATTAGAGAATGAAATTACAGTTATTTATTCTTGTCAACTGATTTCTTTTAAGATTTATCACCGATAATTTTGCTCATATTCATTAAGATAAAACCAAACAATTAGAAATCAATAATACTAAGCACATTAGTATTATTAGTGTTATTCGGACTATTGTCCCCATCCTCATTGTTATTTGTACAACGTTTCGGCCGATATACCCTCCGGCCTTCTTCAGGTATTTCTTGTCAGACTCAGGTAGAAAGCCGGAGGGTATATCGGCCGAAACGTTGTACAAATAACAATGAAGATGGGGACAATAGTACGAATAACACTGATAATACTAATCTTCAAGCCTCATCCCAAACATTCAGAGAAATGCTAAGCACATATTTATTAAAATCAAATTTTCATTATCAATATGCAAATTAGCCTTCCCGTTCACACTGTAAACCGCTATTAGTGTATATATATATATATATATATATATATGATTGCATGTTATTAGTGTGTAGATATGGCCAACATTATTAATAATGTAAAACAATTTTATTCATAATTGAGGTTTTAAATAAAAATAAATTCATGAAGAATGTGACGTAAATAACAAAGGAAATTTTATCTTGAGTAGTGATATAGTTTCGATTACAGACAAACACACATTCTCCATTATAATAAGATACTGGTGAACGAGTGCTTGTGTTTGAAAATCTAGTTTTAAACTCTGATTTTGTGCAACACATGTAAAATTTGGTAAGATTTATGTGTAGAAGTTACAGAAGCTTGGTAAATCACACCTTTAGTCAAGCACGTCCCTTTTATGGGGCACATTTCAGAGTTTCGGCAGTTGCAGTTTTTGTATCTATTTTTTCGTTATTCTTATTATGTATGTGATTGTTTACTATTCAGTTATTGTGTTTTTAATTATCCTTTCTATATTATCCATACAGTAGAAACTAAGTTTTAAGTTGTTGTTATTTTTTCCCTTTTGT
>CM042182.1:30527318-30537318 GCA_023376005.1 Doryteuthis pealeii | reverse complement strand
CATATATACTTATGGGAGTAGGATAGGTCGATTTTTAATTTTTTTATAATATCGAATTTTCTATCTATGAGAAAGTTGTGTGCTAATATACTGAATACTGATACCAAAAATGAGATCTTTTACTTGTTCACTGTTTGAGCAAATATGGCAGTCACGAAACTAGATTAAGTCAACCTCATGACGTACCTTGATAACCATAGCTGGAGTAGAGGCGTTAAGCTGTGTTAATTATTATTCTATGCTATCCTTGCTATCCTTGGTCAGGATTGAACCTGCAGTCTAGAGATAACTGATACTTAAAACTGTCTTAACCCAACTCCTTTATTTATCTGTGTCCGATTACGATAAAAAGGTTCCCGAGTCCGACAAGAAATACCTGAAGGAGGTCGAAGGGCACATCGACCGATACGTTGTACAGATATTAATGAAGATGAGGACAATAGTTCGAATAATGCAGATATTTTCAGTCTGTCCGAAATAATGAAAATATCATCTAATATAATAAATACGAATGTCAGTGTGTCAGTGTGTCACATTTTTCAGCTTTACTCCTTTGCTGTTAGCATACTTCCGTCTGCGAAAGACGATGGAGTAGTGTCCATTTTTTTTTAAATTGGGTGGGGGGACTACGTAGCCTGGATGGGTTGATATGGAGGACGTGATGTTGCCCAAGCAGAAGATACCCCCTCTCCACACTGCCTTTAAGGACTCCTAAAAGCCGAAATAATCATACCCTTTTTGGTATCCGGTGGACTTCGTGAATGAATTAAAACATTCCGAATCCGGATCCGCAATTCTGAAATTTTGGATTTCCAAGTTTTAATTACTGCGATTGTTTTCGATGATATTTACGTAATTATTTATTATTTATTTATTTTTTTGCGACAAGAGAAGAAAAGGTGGTTAACCGACAGATAAAATAATTCAACAGGGGTTGTCATGCCGTAAAAAACAACCAACCAACCAATCTAGACTATCGCACACAGCCAGACTATCACTTATCCAACAGAAAATTGTCTCGAGGCAATTGCCCGAAAAAGTATAATAATCATGATTTAACAACACACACACACACACCACACACACTCTCTCTCTCTCTCTCTCTCTCTCTCTCTCTCTCTCTCTCTCTCTCTACCTTCTCCTACGCTCTTTCTTTCTTTTTTTCTTATAATAAGCGTGTACTCTACCAACGGATAAAATAATTCAACAGGGGTTGAAATGCCGTAAAAGCCAACCAACCAACCAATCTAGACTATCGCACACAGCCAGACCATCACTTATCCAAGAGAAAATAGTCTGGAGGCAATTTCCCGAAAAAAGTATAATAATCATGATTTAACTCTCTCTCTCTTCTCTCTCCTCTCTCTCTCTCTCTCTCTCTCTCTCTCTCTCTCTCCTCTCTCTTTCCATCTTTTCATTTGTTCGATTTAAACAGATTAGCCTGATCGCATCCACGCACCCTCATCCCCCTCTAGCTTTCTCCTACGCTCTTTCTTTCTTTTTTCTTATAATATTTTCTCTGTGGCATGTCCTCTTTCTTCCCTTTTTTTTCTTTCCAATAAAAACCGAATGGTAGTGAAACTCATAAAAAATAAGAATTTGGTGATTACTCTACCAACGGATAAAATAATTCAACAGGGGTTGACATGCCGTAAAAGCCAACCAACCAATCAACCAATCTAGACTATCGTCAGACCATCACTTATCCAACAGAAAATAGTCTTGAGGCAATTTCTCTATCGAAAAAGTCAATTTGAATAAACTCGCCATTTCAATGGCTACATTTGCCACAATATTCATTCCATCCCAATTTTCTTTTTCGCCCTCTCCTCGGTTTCCACATATGCTTTCCACCCCTACCTCTACCGTGACCCTCATATATGAGCTTCATTGCCCCACCTATTCACTTCGCTCTTTCCCGCGCGCGCGGGCTCTGCGCCCCTCACCCACGGGCGTGACTGTCATTGGAATCGGAGATCAGTAGTTTATTAGCAAATCGATATCGTTGCCTTCTCTCGGTCTTTTACGTTTTTTCAATCAGGTCTCTGCCTGCTTCACCCTCACCAGTGTTGGGTCTCCGCCTTCCTTTCATGACCCACCCAGTTCCAACTCTATCAAAATCACAGTTCTTTTTCTAATTTTAGACTCGGCAATGAAGAGAGGCCATTTTGGTTCTTGATTCACTAACAACAGAATAATATTTTTTTTTCTTTCACCATTACCCCGTTGATGTACAGTACTTCAGAAAAATTCATATCATTTTGTAATCTAATAAGTTGACCAATTTTCAATCATCAGACCAAGTGATATATATATACATATATATATTATATATATATATATATCTTATTATAATGGAGATTGTGGGTTTGTCTGCCTGTAACCGAAACTATATTACTAGACAAGTCACAATTCCTTTAGTTATTTACATCATATTTCCATGATTTTATTTTTATTTAAACCTCAATTATTAATAAAATTGTTTTACATTACTCACACTGTTGACCATATCTACATACTAATAACATGCAATTGTATTTATATATACAACAAAATAGAGGTTTACAGTATGAATGGGAAGGCTAATTTGCATATTGATCTTTAAAAATTGATTTTAATAAATATATGCTTAGTATTATTGATTTCTAATTGTTTGGTTTTATCTTATTGAATATGAGCAAAAATCTCTTCAATAAATCTTAAAAGAAATCCCTTAACAAGAAGAAATAACTATAATATTATTCTTTACTTCCTATTTTAACAGGTGTGGACTGTTAAAGTTTAATTAGGAAAATTTACCAATGAAAGACGGGAGTAACGGAAAAAGATGGAAGAGTTAGTTTCAAAGTTGTTCTATTTTTCAATCATACCCCCTCTGTTCAAAATCTTTTATCTACATTCTTATTCAGTTTCATTAGCCTTTCTAATTTAATATAATATTTTATTATAAAATTTAACTAAAATACTTGCACCCGGAGGGTGCATATATTTGCCTAGTATATATATATAAGGTATCCAAATGACTGGTAGTAAGGGATTCCACCTGCGATCCTCAAAATCTCACTATATAACCATAGTGTATGCTCCTGTAGATGCAAACATATACACATACAAGGATTTTTATAAATCCCTAAAGAAAGCTCAATGTATAATAATCAATGAATTAGATTATATACAGAGCAATATTTAACTTTCAAAGAAAGAAAAACTAAACAAACCGTCATTCCGTAATAATTTATTTCGACCAGGAACTCAAAAGATTTAAAAAAATCTTATACACATATATACATATATATTCTCTGAATAGGGACTTAATTGCAGATTTCTCTGTTCTGACGTTTAGCCAACGCTCGCGTTTGTTTACAAACGTTTGAGGACTCTAGTGAATTTCATTTCCGCTTAGAAACGTAGCGATTAATTATTCTCCTATCAGTTGCATTTCACATAGCGCTAATATCCTTGGTAAAGGTACGAATCCCATAATTCTCCCTTTATCTATGGGTAAATAGTAGGACAGACTATTCTCTTTAAGCCGGGCTAGTTAACCAGTCTAGGGGAAGTAAAACTCTGAATTCAAATCTGTTAAACTCCGCTTAAGAAATTTACCCTGTGTCACATCCTACTCGTGCAGAGGGGTTGGTATATATATATATACACGCCAGAACGGTGAATCTGCAATTAAGTCCCTATTCAGAGAACTCAACAATTACTGGGAGTATATATATAATAAATAAGTAATCCACAGACACGTGTTTCAAGGTTTCACCTTTCATCAGTGTGGCTATACCATAACAGCTACCTCTGGCCGGGTTCGAAACCCGAATGAACTTTCGTTCGCCAAACCTTTAACCCGTACGGCCAGAGGCAGCTGTCAAATATAGGAGAATAACTAATCGCTACATTTCTAAGCGGAAATGAAATTCACTAGAGCCCTCAAACGTTTGTAAACAAACGCGAGGGTTAGCTAAACGCCAGAACGGTGAATCTGCAATTAAGTCCCTATTCAGAGAACTCAACCATTACTGGCAGTATTATATATAATAAATAAGTAATCCACAGACACGTGTTTCAAGGTTTCACCTTTCATCAGTGTGGCTATATATAATATATATATATATAAGCATTGAGCACTTTTATATGCCAACACTTTTCTCATTCCTTCTCTATTCCTTCTATATTGCATATAGCTCCTATTCATTCAGTTGAGCACTTTTAGAAAAGTACGCTAAACACCTATAACGAGATATTAATATACATAACATAATATATTATTGACTGTAAATCTCCTCGGCTATTTTAGCATTGAGCACCTTTATATGCCAATACTTTTCTCATTCATTCTCTATTCCTTCTCAATTTATATATATATATATGTATATATATGAATAAGTAAAGTCGTCGAGGCGGCCTAATGTCGGTATCGGCCATGCAGCGAGGGAGTCTATCCCCTTTTCACTAGCGCTAGACCAAGGAGATTATTTTAGCGTCTGAGGTGGAGCGCCACACCTACCATCAACTCCTTACTTTACCGCACATATCCCTGTGCTACTCATACGCTGAGTTGGCGAGGGCGGGTATCGAACTAGGATCCTTGTGGTTTCTAGCCGAACGCTCTACCGACTAAGCTAACCCGGCCCATGGGTAATTCCATGTCGATCATCCTGGCCATGTCACCCACTTTTTTGGTACAATAGAAATAATAATAGAAAAAACCTTCGTCATAGATGCAGTGCCACATCGGGATATTGATCTTGCTATGAAAAAATCAGAAATCATCAATAACTTAAAATTGGTTGAATTTCAGACATTCTTGATAGCATTTCTGGATATCCCATGCAAAAATGCTTTTATAAACCAATTTTCAGAAGTAGGGAACCTCTAGAACTCAGTTTACAGACAAAAATAGATTACAAAATGTCGCCCTCAAATTTGATGAAATTCGACATAACTCCGCTAATTCTTGGAATTGGAAGCTCAAATTTTGTGGGATGTTTTAACTTTAACATAGTCCACACCTGTACAAAATTTCAAAAAAAATGAAGAAGGTGGGTGGCAATTTAATTTTTCCTAGTCGGTCGCTCTACCAACTAAACTAAACCGGCCCTAAGTACAATAATCTTGATTTAACTCTCTCTCTCTCCATCCTCTCTCTCTCTTCCTCCCCCCTCTCTCTCTCTCTCTCTCTCTCTCTCTCCTCTCTCTCTCTTCTCTTTCTTTCTTTCCTTCTTTTCCTCGTTTCATATTATGTCCGATTGAAATACATTAGCATTATCGCTTCCGTGTGCTCACACACTCTCTTTATCTTTCTCCTACTCTCTTTCTTTCTGTCTTTCTTATTATAATTTTTCTGTGTATCATGTCATTTTTCCCTTTTTCATTATAATAAAAACGGAATGGTTCCTTATGCAACTAAGGTGAAGACACTCATGAGAAATAAAAATTCAGCGATAAGCAACACCTAATAATCAGGATTTACATTTTTGCATTGCATCGTGGATGATTTGGACGATTTCGTTTTAAACCAGACGATGTTTGCAATATGATAACGGTCATCAAATCAAGGAACACGAGTATCAATATATAGAGTTCTTTCTTTACTCTACACAAGCAAAGTCAGCCTGTTTTTCTCGTCTAATCTTTTAAATCAATATTTTTCGGAATTCACGCAACATTTTCTTCTCTAATCTTCTGTGGGTCTATCATAATTTATCGATGGCCATTATTAACATCTATCACTGTCCATATCTATCTATCTATCACTGTCCATATCTATCTATCTATCTATCTATCACTGTCCATATCTATCTATCTATCTATCTATCTATCTATCTATCTATCTATATCTATCTATCTATCTATCTATCACTGTCCATATCTATTCATATCTATCTATCTATCTAAATCTATCACTGTCCATATCTATATATCTACTATCTATCTATATATCTATCTATCACTGTACATATCTATCTATCTATCTATCTATCTATGTATCTATCACTGTCCATATCTATCTATCTATCTATCTATGTCCATATCTATCTATCTATCTATGTCCTATCTATCTATCTATCTATCTATCTATCACTGTCCATATCTATCTATCTATCTATCTATCACTGTCCATATTTATCTATCTATCTATCTATCTATCTCTGTCCATATTATCTATCTATCTAATCTATCTATCTATCTATCTATTACTGTCCATATCTATCTATCTAATCATCTATCTATCTATCACTGTCCATATATCTATCTATCTATCTATATCTATCTATCATCTATCTATCACTGTCCATATTATCTATCTATCTATCTATCTATCTATCTATCTAATCTATCACTGTCCATATCTATCTATCTAACTATCTATCTATCTATCACTGTCCATATCTATCTATCTATCTATCTATCATTGTTCATGTTTATCTATGTATGTATGTATGTATGTATGTATCTATCTATCTATCTATCTATCTATCTATATATCTATCACTGTCCATATCTATCTATCTATCTATCTATCTATCTATCACTGTCCATATCTATCTATATATCTATCCCTGTACATATCTATCTATCTATCTATCACTGTCAATATCTATCTATATATTCTTTTATTCTTTCTTTTTTCTCTCTCTCTCTCTTTATTCTCTCTCCATGAACTATTTGTGTTCGCTTTTCTTTCTTTCTTTCTTTCTTTCAAGCAGTCTATCTATCTATCTATCTATCTATCTATCTATCAATGTCCATATCTATCTATCCATATATATATATTCTTTTATTCTTTCTTTTTTCTTTATTCCCTCTCCATGAACCATTTGTGTTTGCTTTTCTTTCTTTCTTTCAAGCAGTCTATCTATCTATCTATCTATCTATCTATCTATCACTGTCTATATCTATCTATCCATATTCTTTTATTCTTTCTTTTTTCTCTCTCTCTTTATTCTCTCTCTATTACCTATTTGTGTTTGCTTTTCTTTCTTTCTTTCTTTCTTTCTTTCTTTCTTTCTTTCTTAGTCAACCAATCTATCTATCTATCTATCTATCACTGTCCATATCTTTCTATCCAGCTAAATATTTTTTTCTTTCTTTCTTTCTTTTTTATTCTTCTCTAAGAACTATTTGTGTTTTCTTTCTTTCTTTCTTTCTTTCTTTCTTTCTTTCTTTCTAATTCAGTCTGTCTATCTGTCCATCTTTGACTGTCCATATCTATCTTTCTATTCTTTTTTCTTTCTTCTTTCTTTTATTTCTGTCTATTTGTATTTGTTTCATCTCTTTCTTTCTTTCTTTCTTTCTTTCTTTCTTATTCAACCAGTATACATATCTATCTATCTATCTATCTATCTATCTATATATATATTATATATATATATATATATATATATATAGTGTGTGGTGTGTGTGTGTTTATAGTATATATATTGTTTGAGATTTAGTATGAAGCATTGAAAGCATATAAGAAACTCAGTTTTTTAATGTTAAGTTTCGTTTTATTTGTTAAATTTTCGAGGCGCTTGCGCCCCTTCATCTGAACGTGGATTTTTGGGGGTTTGTTGGTGTTGTTAGTGCTGGTATTACCATATATATTTGTTGAGATTTTTTCAATATATAACGTGTGTGATAGATCCCCGCTCCTACTTATTGACTAGGCGAGATCATGTGATCTATTCCTTGGCCAATCACTGGCTACTCTGAGGGCTGATTACTATTAAGTTTACATTTTAAATTTTTATTTTTTAATCGTTTAATGAATTTGATGATTTTACTCTTACTTAGGGTACAAACTCGCTGACATTGAATTTTTAACTCCACCCTCAGGCAATATTTCAAAAATCTATTTTTACATCGCCCGGGGGGGGGGGGTGTTTTTTGTATAGTTGTTTAAATGCTTTATCTTTTGCTAATCCTGTGCCTTATTCCTTTTAGTAAAAAGGACCCAAAAACCGGGTCATATAGCCTCCTTACAAGTAGTAATCAATACAAGGGAAACTAATAAACATTTTTTAAACCTCCTCTATTGTAGCTGTTTTTATTTATTTATTTTTTTTGTTTGTTTTTGCTATTGTACACTCTAACCTCCTCTGATATTTTCTGTCATTGCAGTCTTTAAAGTTAACATTTTTCTCCAAATTTCTGAGAGGTGTTGATTGCTTGCAATACACATTGATAGAGAGAGGTATTACAGAGACAGGAGAGTGCAGAGGAGGGAGACACAACTGGACATGGGAGGAGTGCAGCAGCAGAGAGACACAACTTGGACATGGGAGAAGTCGCAGAGGAGGGAGACACAACTGGACATGGGAGAAGCACAGAGGAGGGAGACACAAACTGGACATGGAGAAGCGCAGAGGAGGAGAAACAACTGGACATGGGAGAAGCGCAGAGGAGGGGAGACACAACTGGACATGCGGAGGAAGCGCAGAGGAGCGAGACACAACTGACATGGGGAGAAGCGCAGAGGAGGGAGACACAACTGGACATGGGCGAGCGCAGAGGAGGGAGACACAACTGGACATGGGAGAAGCGCAGGGAGAGGGAGACACCAACGGACATGGGAGAAGCGCAGAGGAGGAGACACAACGGACATGGGAGAAGCGCAAGGAGAGAGACCACAACGGCATGGATAATGCAGAGGAGGGAGACACAACTGGACACCGCGGAGGAGTGCCAAGGAGAGACACACAACTTGTCCTAATTTGGAAATTACTATTATCTTGGATACATAGTTTTTAACTTGTTCAATATTTTACTGTCCTAACTAATTACAACCAACATAAATTATAATTATTATTTTAATTGCTTACTAAATTGATACTTACAAAGAATATTCTGATTCTGGATCCAGTCAGTGGTGTTCCAACCAATCATGCAACTGTTTCTTCAGCCGATTCCATCCATGTTTAAAAAGTTCTTTGTATTCTTGCAGCTCTGCTTCAGGAGGTTGTTTGGCCTCTCTTCTTTTTTCGAACCTTAAGAAAAAAGAAAATGATATATATATATGTTGTAAAAAAAAAATCAGAGGACTAACTAATTAAATCTAAGTCCCTAACAATTCTATTCATATTTTTATCATTACTAAACAGTGATATTTATTAGTTAACAATATATGTGGAGGGGGGACTGAAAAAGTTCATATTGATGATGTCATACTGCTGTTTAGATGACTTTTTTTACAATGGCGAATTCAAGCACTGCCAACACTGATCAAAGTGTATGGACTGCAGTGAATTATGTTGAAAAATAAACCTTCATTTGGTCACATTCCGTGAGAGTGTCTGACCTTCTTACCTGGTATAAACATTTTTCTTGAGTGAAATCCATTTTTGCATTAAATAGAGGATATTACAGTACAATAGGAAAAATACTCATAGATTAGAAAAAGAGTCAGGATTTCAACATATATACATATCTATGAGAAAAATAAAGCAATATGGAATTTATTTTCCAGATCTTACCTTATACATTATCTATCCCCCATCCCACCAGTCTATTTGTCAGTTCATTTTGAGATTCAAACCTTCCCCACAGTCTAAGAACATAGGGAGTAATGAACATTAACCTGTCAGGCTGGCCCTATGAGTGTTTGTAGAAAACTTGAATTCAAATTTTCTTTCCAAGACGGTTGTCCTACTAATCCTAGAGAGTCTACTAATATTTACTCATAACTAAGGGGATGGGAGAGATAGATTTCATGCCTTTCATAAAATACTTTAGAAGCAAAGCTATAAAAATATCCACACAATTTAACATTTAATATAAATATTATGGACTTAGGAGTAGGTACAAGTACTGGTAGACTTAGTGTATTGGTAACATTATTTTGCCTACCTTGATACTCCAGTTTGCTGTAAGACCTGCGAGTGGAGTGATATTGTCTGGATAAAAAAAGGATTTATGGTCTTATATGCCATCATTGCTAAGTTTTATATTGCAAACAAATTTTAACTGCTGATCTTCCCCAATTCTGGATAGGCTTGATCCTCTCTCTTTTTTT
>CM042182.1:30524034-30527218 GCA_023376005.1 Doryteuthis pealeii | reverse complement strand
TTTTTATACGCGTTCTTCTTCAATTTCGTTATTCTGTCTAATTCAATAGATTTCATTACATTAAAACTTAAATCAAAAAAGATAACTTTGGAGGCGCGTGGTCCAATGGTTAGAATTGTAGGAAATGGACACGTCGGCCCGAGTTCAATTCCTAGATGAAGCTCTTTGCATTTCACATTCGGCTAATACCCTTGGGAAAGGTATGAATCCAATTCTCCCTCCAACTATAGCAGGCCAGACTGGGCTCTTTAACCATGACTAGGTAACCAGTCTAGGAGAAAGAAAACTCTGAATTGTACCCTGTTAAACTTCGCTAATGAAATTGACCTTGTGTCGCATCCTGCTCGCGCGGAGGGGTTGGTAAACTAATATATTATTATAGCTAATTTTCCGGTATTGCATTGACGAATACTTTCTATTATCTTTTGACCTTGTGTACATCCTGTTCGTGGCGGAAGGGCTTGCGGAAATAAATACATCCTATCTTTTATTCTGTTGAAAGTAACACTTGAATGGAAGTGATAAGATAGCGATTACTCATTGAAAATCCCAGGTAATCAC
This sequence comes from Doryteuthis pealeii, assembly GCA_023376005.1. Classification (NCBI taxonomy): domain Eukaryota; kingdom Metazoa; phylum Mollusca; class Cephalopoda; order Myopsida; family Loliginidae; genus Doryteuthis; species Doryteuthis pealeii. Next base: position 30,526,657 of record CM042182.1, on the reverse strand, counting down.
ACACCACCTGCTCGCACCACACACACATGCGCCGCAATATAATTATATATATATATATTATATATACTATGGGGAGTATATAATATATATAATAATATATATATATATCTATATATATACTAGCACAATTTTTTATGCACCTACGGGTGCAGTATTTAAGTTCTAACTATAATAAAATATCATATTAATTAGAAAGGCTAATAACACTAAATCAAGAATGAAGATTAAAAGATTTGGAACAGAAGGGTGATTATCGAAAAACTAGAACAGCTTGAACTAAATCTTCCATCCATTTTCCCTTACTCCGTCTTTCATTGGTAAATTTTCCTAATTTAACTCTTAACTTAAATAGGAAGTAAAGGATAATATTACATTTATTTCTCTTCTTAATGAATTTCTTTTAAATTATCTCCCAGAGATTTTTGCTACTATTCAATAGAAAAACAAAACAATTAGAACTCATATATTAAAGCACATATTTATTAAAATCAAACTTTTTTAGATCAATATGCAATAGCTCCTTCCCCATTCACTGTAAACCGCTAATCTGTTGTATATATAAATACAATGCATGTATTAGTATGTAGATATGGTCAACGTATTAATACAGAAAACAATTTTATTAATAATTGACGGTTTTGAATCAAATAAAATCATGGAGAATGTGACATAACTACCTAAATGGGAATATTGACGTTGAGTCAGTAATATAGTTTCGGTTAAGACAGAAGAGACACAATCTCCATTTATAATAAGATATGCACCCATTCCCTAGGGTTGAGCCACTCTGGGGAGATTTTTTCGTGGATGACCGCCAAGTTAAAAGCGTAATGCAAGCTTCCTATATAAGGGATTGGAGCACTCTATGACGGTTTAAAGCTATTGTGTCTATTAAACAGTTTAAGAATCTTCTTTCGCATTTCCTGTTAGGTGATGACGGCCTGGCGTTAAGGTGTCTGGACTGACACTGAACCGATTCTGATTTCAATTCCCGGCTGTATGTGTTACAATGTCTAGCCACACTGAATAGACTGATAAGTTGAAATACGTGTCTGTGGATGATTATATATATATATATATTTATATTAATATATTTTACAATGTTTTCACAGATCAATTTTCAGTATTAACAGGCCGGCCCGTTTTCATTGCTAATAGCAATCATCAGGCCGTTGAGCAAGCCTATGGTGTTTGTTTGGAGTTCTTTATCAATGTCACATTTGGATTGTTTCTATTTTTTATTTATTATTACATTTGGATTGTTTAGCATTGAACGTTACCGGTTCGCTGTTAATAATAACACATTGATCTGTTGAAAAACATTGTAAAAATAATAAATAATTAGCTCTTACAAATTGTTGATTGAGCACTGTTATTTCTTTTGTTTCATCGCAAAAAAAATTTTGTTTTTACTACTACCTTATATATTATATAATTATATATGTGTGTGTGTGTGTGTGTGTGTGTGTGTGCTGTGTGTGTACAAGGTGAGCAAAAGTATGCCATTTTGTTTTAGGACAGGTATAATTACCAACACGGAACATATATCATACATCAAATGAAGCTGGTCCTTCTGTGGATCAATACCTTACCTTTCCACATAGTCACCGTTCTCTCAATAGTAATGTTCCACCTTCGATGAGGACATGCATCCCTGCTCCGTAACTTCTGCTGACTATTCATTTGAGCCACTTCTTCACTACAGATTTCACTTCCTCGTCACTGGAACATTATAAACAAAATAGCATTACTTTTTGACTCACCATCGAATATACAAATATATATAGAAACTCCATAATTATGGTAGCATCTCATGATGGAAGTTCCAATTCTGGAGATTCTTTATGGAATATTGGAATAGCCCTTTCCGCCTTTACTTCCAGGTCAACTTGACCGAAGTTGTAGTACCTGTTAGTGTCCCATCTATGATGTAAATCGAAATAGTTAAGAAAAAGAATGACTTTAAAAGTGTTTATAAACACTTGGGTTTTGAATTCCCATCAAGAATGAATAAAACAAAACATCTTCGCCATAAAATAACCCGACAAAGGTTGACATGCCGTGAAATCCCACCAACTAACCAAAACGAGAGGTAGGAATTTTGGTGGTCAGTCCGAAGGGCTATTTTCTCAAGTCTATTTAGAAGCAACACACATTTATCTCAGAACCAACGATTCGTTTTTGACTTAAACATTCATGAATAATTATTTTCACTCTCTGAACTTTTATAGATTTGTTTTATTTCCATGCGTTGAAATCTTGATTTAAATAAGTTTTTTCTGACGGCCAGCGATCACGGTTGCGAGTTATACAATAATAATACCAACACACAACCACAACACACCACACAATATATATATATATATACTATAACATATAATTATTATACAATATAATAATATATACATATATATATATTACTATATACATATATATATACATAGATAATATATTATATATAGTGTATTTGGCAGAATTTTTTGTTTTGTTTTTTGTTGAACTGTACAGACAATTCTTGTCGGACAGTTTTTGGTTGATCCTTTTAATTTTCGGGCCATCTTTTTGGTTGTCGGGTGGACTGGTGTAACAGTCCACCAAAGGTTTCGATACGAGCGCTTTCGGC
>CM042182.1:30516534-30519034 GCA_023376005.1 Doryteuthis pealeii | reverse complement strand
CTACATACACATGTACATATATATAATATATATATATATATATATATATATATATATATATATATAATGTGCGTATAAATATATACTTGAACATATATATATATACATACATACAAATATATATATATATATATATATATATATATATATATATTATATATATATATATATATATATTGGCATTTCAATCTCGGGACTATAATAAAGTTTTTGTACCCCTGAAGTTACAGCACCTGCTGTGACTGTGAAGTCTGATGTTTGAAAAACATGGACCATATGACCTTTAGGCACCCCTTTTTGATCTCGATTAAGAAAGGGCATGTTTTTCATTTACACCATCAACATCCAGTTGTTTTAACAGACAATTTTTTGATTTAAAAAAATATATAACCCTTACCCCTAACAAACAACCGGTTATTGACAGTGTAAATGAAAAACATGTCCTTTCTTAATCGAGATCAAAAAGGGGTGCCTAAAGGTCATAGGGTCCAAAAACATTTTGACCACAGATGTCGCATTTGAAGGCTGTCCCTGAAGATGTTGATGTGCCGGTGCTTTGTTGCCTTCTTCTAGACCTCTTAGGTTCATGGTGTTGCGTCAGGGTGACTTCTGAAATACAGTCCTCTACGGAAAGCCTGTCGCCCTGAGCATAATTTTCCCAGCTGGAACAGCATGCCAAAGCACCTAATTATTTGATATATACATATACATATATATATATATATACATGTACATATACATACATATAAAACATACACACACACACACACACACACATATATATATATATATATTATATATATATATATATATATATATATTACATATATGTGTTATTATAGCCTTCCAGACTGAAATGCCAATACAATACTTATCTACATATATATATACATGTACATATGTATATTACATATGTATATACGATATATATATATGTACATATATATACATATATATATATATATATTATATGTATATATACATACACGAATATATATATATATATATATATATATATATATATATATATATATATATATATATATATATTATATACATATATATATATGTATATATATATATATATATATATATATATTATATATATGTATATATATATATATATATATATATTATATATAATATATGTATACATAATATATATATATATATGTATATATATATATACATATATATATATTATATATATATATATAATATATATATATATATATATATACATTTTTTTTATAATAATACAAATTATCAAGCCAAAACTCAAATTTTCAGCCAAACAATGATATTTACTTTTGATATGTACATAAACATTTCCCAGATCATGAAATTATCTAATATACTATCACTAGATAGATAGATAGGTAGATAGGTAGATAGATATATAAGAATATAAATGGATGATAATATAAATGGATAGATAGATAGATAATAAAAATATAAAGGTATAGATAGATTGATAAGAATATAAATCCCTTTATATTTTTATCTATCTAGATAGATAGATAAAAAATATAAAGGGATAGATAGATAGATATGAATATAAATCCTTTTATATTTTTGTCTATCAATCTAGATAGATAAATAAAAATATAAAGGGATAAATAGATAAAACATAAATCCCTTTATATTTTTGTCTATCAATCTAGATAGATAAAAAATAAAGGGATAGATAGATAGATAGATAGATAGATAAGAATATAAATGGATAATAATATAAATGGATAGATAGATAAAAATATAAAGGGATAGATAATTGATAAGAATATAAAGGGATAGATAGATAGATAAGAACATAAATCCCTTTATATTTTTGTCTATCAATCTAGATAGATAAATAAAAATATAAAGGGATAGATAGATAGATAGATAGATAGATAGATAGGAATATAAGTATAGATACATAAAATATACTGCGATACATAAGAATTATATTGAAATAGATAAATAGGAAGATAGAGAGGAAAATAATATGATAGATCAAATAGATAAGAATTTATCTTGAATAGATAGATAGTTAGATGGATAGATACATGATTATACATGTATTTTCTATTTTACACCAGCTGACATAGAGTTAACCAACGTTGCTTACGTGAGATTCACAGTGAAATTCCACAAGACAATCAATTTCCTAATGTACTTTACCAGTACACTTTCAGTACTTTTTTATATATGTATATACGCATCAGGTAGGTCAAATCAATTATTCTATTTTTTTGCTTTGATCTTTATATAGGGTAAATAAAAATAAAACAGACTTGCTGAGTTATAGAGAAAGGAAATACATAAAACAATAGAATATTTTGTCGACAGAGTGAATTGATATCAAAGGTCTTTGTTGTGTTATTTTTGTCAGCTGTTGACGAAAACACACAATAAAAACCGTTTTCTATCTCCTGTGACAAAAGAGCGGTGTTTCAGGAGTTGACATTTTGTTGTTTGCTTTTTTGATGGAAACTTAAATTTATCTTTCCCTTTTTTT
>CM042182.1:30506534-30514034 GCA_023376005.1 Doryteuthis pealeii | reverse complement strand
GTGATGGAAGAGTAAGTTTCAGTTGTTCTATTTTTCGATTATACTCCCTCTGTTTTAAATCTTTTTATCTGCATTCTTATTTAGTTTCATTAGACTTTCTAATTTAATACAATATTTTATTACATTAAAACTTAAATACTTGCACCCGGAGGGTGCATATATTTGCTAGTATATATATATATATATATATATATATATATATATATATATATATGAACTGAAGATATGTTCTTGGATGCTGTTTGTGCATACTAGAGAGTAATACCTGCGCACTGTCTTTGTCTGCGCTTTCGACTGGGATGTATGGTGCAATAAGGTTCCATTTCGTAAAAGAACTCACCGCAAGGTGTCAGATCACGGAATCACACACCTGCTGCTTTTGTTCAATTAGTGTCATTTGTGTGAGGTCGTAGTGTGAGCAGTTGAGATGCCTTGATAATCCTGTTTAGAGAACACATGACGCTTTAGTGGTGATTCGATTTTGACACGAAATAACTTTCTGGTTAAATCGAACATAACGGACCTAAATTCCGGCAATTCCAGAAAAGAAAAAAAAACAAAAAATCAGGTAATTAAACAAACTTAATGAAATGTCAACAAGACATAAAAACAACAAAAAACATTAAATACTACCAGCCAGCAGATAACTCAACTTATACATGACATCAAGGAAGAGACAATTATTAATTATTATAAATACTAGCAAGTATTTTAGTTAAATTTTATAATAAAATATGATATTAAATTAGAAAGGCTAATGAAACTGAATAAGAATGTAGATAAAAAGATTTTGAACAGAGGGGGTATGATTGAAAAATAGAACAACTTTGAAACTAAGTCTTCCATCATTTTCCATCACTCCCTCCTTTTATTGCTGAATTTTCCTAATTTAACTATTCAGTTAAATTAGGAAGTAAAGAATAAAATTACTGTTATTTCTTTATATTAATGGATTTCTTTTAAGATTTATCCCCGAGATTTTTGCTCATATTCATTAAGAAAAAACCAAACAATTAGAAATCAATAATACCAAGCGCATATTTAATAAAATTAAACTTTTAATATCAATATGCAAATTAGCTTTCCAGTTCACACTGTAACCCGCTATTTTGTTGCATATATAAATACAATTGTATGTTATTAGAATGTAGATAAAGTCAAAAGTATTAATAATGTCAAACAATTTTATTATTAATAATTGAGGTTTAAATAAAAAGAACAATCATGGACAATGTGGCGTAAATAACAAAGGGGATTGTGAGTTGAGAAGTAATATAGTTTCGGTTACAGACAAACAAACAATCTCCATTATAATAAGATGCGTATGTATACATATGGAATGGAAATATATACATGAAAATCTGCATAAATGCATAAGTATATATGTCGAAAAAGTGGAATTGAACTCATAATATTTGACTCTATGGAAAACTGGGGATGCGGGGTATCAAACATTAAGACGTAGCGAGGGATCTTATGTTGATTTTTTGATATTGTATTTTATTTTTACTAGCAAATATATGCACCCTCCGAGTGCAAGTATTTAAGTTTTAATGTAATGAAATATTGTATTAAATTAGAAAGGCTAATGAAACTGAATAAGAATACCGATAAAAAGATTTGAAACAGAGGGAGTATAATAAAATATTTGAAACAGAGGGAGTATAATAAAAAAATAGAACAACTGAAACTTACTCTTCCATCACTCTCGTCTTTCATTGTTATTTTTCTAATTTAAGTATTTAATTAAAAGATGAAGTAAAGAATAAAATGACAGTTATTTTGTCTTGTTAATGGATTTCATTTAAGATTCATTGAAGAGATTTTTGCTTATATTCATTAAAATAAAATCAAACAGTTAGAAATCAATAATACTAAGCACATATTTATTAAAATTACATTTTTAATATCAATATGCAAATTAGCCTTCCCATTCACACTGTAATCCACGATTTTGTTGTATATATAAATACAATTGCATGCCATTAGTATGTAGATATGGTTAACAGTATAAATAATGTTAAACAATTTTATTAATAATTGAGGTTAAAATAAGGATAAATTCATGGTGAATGTGACGTCAATTACTAAGGGAATTGTGACTTGAGTAGTGATTTAGTTTCGGTTACAGACAGAAAAACACACAATCTCCATTATAATAAGATTTTTATCAATTTTATTTTTCATTATGTTGCTCATTTTTTTTTCACGTCAATCTGAATTTGGCATAATCAATTTTAAAAACCAAAAAGTGGAATACATCACACGATTTTGAAATAAAAAACCTTCATGGCTAAATAACGACAGATCCCTTCTCGTTTATGTTTTGCATATTTATATTATTTTATTTTCCTACTGAATAATACTCAGTTATCTATAAAAAATAACTTGATAAAGGGTGGATACCACACGAAATATTGAGAAAATAAAGCTGGCCAAGGGCAAATAAAAATGTTATTTACCAGAGCTCTGTTTTTTTTTATATATATTTTTATATTTTGGCTTTATGTTTCCGATGCTTTCACCGAAAACTTCCACAATATATATATATATATATATATATATATATATATATATATATATAATATTTTATATTTTTTGCTTGAAGGCAATTACAATGCGAATATCGCATAAATTCAATAATTATAGAAGATAACAATGACCGGAGGGAAATCGTTAGTATATATCGCTGATGAGACTTAATAAAGTTGAAACAGTTGAATAAAGTCGAGATGCAACTCAAGTTTTGATGAAATAAAATTCCATCAATTACGGGATTCTGTCCTTAAACATCATGGGTCGCCACCTATGGTCAAAATGGAGGAGTCTTACCTCTCTGTAGAGATGCAGTCGGTGTATTCTAAAGCCGCAACTGATAGGGCTGTATATAAGTAGTAGTTGATCTACTTGCCTTTTACTTCGCTAGACTTGTGATGTTTCGTAATAAGTGTAATAGAAAGTTGGTTAAATCGAACTTAAGGGACCACCATCGTGTGTCATCTCGACGAAATTTTAAAAATACCCAAAATCAGGGAATTAATTGAATTTAATGAAATTTTCAGTGTTGATATATTAAGGAATAAAATATATATTGCACTAGTTATTTTATTTTAAAACTTTTACATTTTTTCCGGTCAGTTAACTGTGGACCACGTATCTTCGAGAATCGGTGTTACGCCTCAAAGATGCGTGGTTCAAAGTTAAATGACCTGAAAACATGTTTAAATTTTTAAATAAAATAACTGGTGCATTATATCTTTTATTCATTAATATGTCAACACTGAAAATTTCATTAAATTCGATTAATTCCCCGAGTTTTGGGTATTTTTAAAATTTCGGCGGCGTATTTAACCAACTTTCTATTATACTTATTACGAAACATCATAAGTCTAGCGAAGTAAAAGGCAAGTAGATCAACTACTACTTATATACAGCCCTATCAGTTGGGGCTTTAGAATACACCGACTGCATCTCTACAGAGAGGTAAGACTCCACCATTTTGACAACCTATTGACCATAGGTAACGACCCATGATGTTTAAGGACAGAATCCCGTAATTGATGTAATTTTATTACATCAAAACTTAGGTTCTTGCACCGGGAGTGTGCATATAATTTCTAGTCTAAATAATATCTATCTATACATATATAAAGGGCTGTTGTGTGTATCTATTTCCAGAGAAAACTTCGAAAATAAAAAAATTAACGATAAAGTAAATATATATACACATTAAATATCACCAGGGCTTGGTTCTTGAGCAAAATTAATAGAGATTTGATTTATATTATTGAAGATAATTAAAAAATAAAATTTAAATGATAACAGCATGAATTTGTAGTAGACATTAACATTTCTTTTCAGAGTAGCTGGATCAATGGAAGGTCTATTTTTTTTACATAGGGATTTAAATGGGGCATCCCACGAGGATTCAACTCACGATTCAGTAATAATGGATCTGCGGGACTAACTTAAAAAATTGCCCTCTATCCAGGTGACACCCGGTAGCCACTGCTAGTAGATAATAAAGAGGCTATTCACATTTTGCAGTATTAACAATTTTAAAGTATTCAATTAAACACCAAAATCTATTGACTATAAAATAGAGAAAACAGGATGCTATCATTTTCAGTGTTAGCTCTCTTTGCTGTCGAGGCTACTCTCCTCTCGGCCTTACCCCTCTACGTACCTTGTTTAACGTTTAGGCGACAGGCCACACTATATTTTGGCCTCCCAGGTGTTTGTGTCCATAATCTATTAATAATGGAGATTCGCTGTCTATCTGTCTGTAACAAAAACTACGCCACTGCTTACGTCACAAAACCCAATACCACCATACTCTCGCCCTTTTTTCAGTAACAAAAAGTTAACTAAAAGATTTACAAATAAATAAATACCTAAATGTTATATAAAATTTATGTATGAAATATTCAAAATAGTTATCTACTTAATAATTAATAGATGCATGCAACATTTTATTTGAGGGGAACAGAACTAAGATACAATTTCAAAATGTTTTATTTTTTTTATTCCTTTAATAAATTTGATGATTTTGCTTATGATACAAACCTTCTGACATTGAATTTGTAACTCCCCTCCCTTAGGTAATATCTTTCAAAAATTAATTTTTACACCGCCCGTAGGGTGTTTATTTTTGCTAGTATAAATAATAAAGTTGCTATTCAATTTTTGCAGTATGGTAAACATTTTAAAGTATTAGATAAAACACCAAATTCTGTTGACTTTAAAATAGAGAAAACCGGATGCTATCATTATCAGTGTTAGCTCTCTTTGCTGTCGAGGCTACTCTCCTCTACACCTTACCCCTCTCCATGTCTTGTTTAACGTTTAGGCGTTAGGCCGCTCTATTTTTGGCCTCCCAAGTGTTTGTGTCAATAATATAAATGATAAAGAGGCTATTCATCTCTTGCAGTATGGTAAAAAGTTTTAGTATTCAATAAAACACCAAAATCTATTGACTATAAAATAGAGAAAACAGGATGCTATCATTATTAGTTCTTATCTTGTTGTTAATATTAGTTAGTTTATTTGCTCATTTAACGAATTTTCTAGTAAAATCTTCTTTGGTTATTGTTTACGAGAGCTATAGAATTTGTATGTATTCTTATGGTATAATGACAGGCTTTTTTTTATCTTTAGGTACACTGCCCACGTAATCTAATTGAATTTTCTACCGTGTTTAATTTAGATAATACCCTCTAATGCTGCTTGTGTGTCTGGAGACGTACAGTGCGCTGTTGAAATTCATTAATTGAAATCCGTGATTTAAACCGAACTCGGTGTTGATACAGAATGATCTGAAAAGAGAATTTCAAAATTTGTGTTCAGCCATTTTTTTTCTGGTGGAATTTGGGAGAAAGAAGGAAGAACAGTTGTATGAGGTGAGTTGAGATGTGCGAATGAATATCATTGGAATTGACTTTTTGGAATTTTCTTCGTTTAATGAGACTGACATTGAGAGATAGACTATGACGGGACTGAGATAGATAGATAGATAGATTGATAGATAGATAGATACACCATGACAAGACTGATAGATAGATAGACCATGACAAGACTGAGATAGATAGATAGATAGATAGATAGATAGATAGATACACCATGACAAGACTGATAGATAGATAGACCATGACAATACTGAGATAGATAGATAGATAGATTGATAGACAGACCATGACAAGACTGAGATAGATAAATAGACCATGACAAGACTGGGATAGATAGATAGACAGACCATGACAAGACTGAGATAGATAACTAGATATATGGATAGATAGATAGACCATGGCAAGACTAAGATAGATAGATAGATAGATTGATAGATAGATAGATAGACCATGACAAGACTGATAGATAGATAGACCATGACAATACTGAGATAGATAGATAGATTGATAGACAGACCATGACAAGACTAAGATAGATAGATAGACCATGACAAGACTGGGATAGATAGATAGACACACCATGACAAGACTGAGATAGATAAATAGATAGATAGATAGATAGATGGATAGACCATGACAAGACTAAGATAGATGGATAGATATATAGATAATGAGACTGACATTGATAGATAGACCATGACGAGACTGAGAGAAATAGATAGATATATTGATAGATATATAATGATGAGACTGACGTTGATAGATAGACCATGATGAGACTGAAATAGATAGATAGATAGATAGACCATGGCAAGACTAAGATAGATAGATAGATAGATAGATAGATGGATAGATAATGAGACTGACATTGATAGATAGACCATGACGAGACTGAGAGAAATAGATAGATATATTGATAGATATATAATAATGAGACTGACGTTGATAGATAGACCATGATGAGACTGAAATAGATGGATAGATAGATAGACCATGGCAAGACTAAGATAGATAGATAGATAGATAGATAGATAATGAGACTGACATTGATAGATAGACCATGACGAGACTGAGAGAAATAGATAGATATATTGATAGATATATAATGATTAGACTGACGTTGATAGATAGACCATGATGAGACTGAAATAGATGGATAGATAGATAGACCATGGCAAGACTAAGATAGATAGATAGATAGATAGATAGATAATGAGACTGACATTGATAGATAGACCCTGACAAGACTAAGAGAAATAGATAGATATATTGATAGATAGATAATGACGAGACTGACGTTGATAGATAGATAGATAGATAGATAGATGGATAGATAGATAGATCATGACAAGAGAATTTCAAATTTGTGTTCAGCCATTTTTTCTGATGGAATTTGGGAGAAAGAATGAAGATCAGTTGTACGAGGTGAGTTGAGATATGCGAATGAAAATCATTGGAATTGACTTTTTGGAATTTTTGTTCATTTAATGAAACTGACATTGATAGATAGACTGTGACGGGACTAAGATAGATAGATAGATAGATAGATAGATAGATAGACCATGACAAGACTAAGATAGATAGATAGACCATGACAAGACTGAGATAGATAGATAGATAGATAGATAGACAGACCATGACAAGACTAAGATAGATAGATAGATAGATAGATAGATAGACCATGAAAAGACTGAGATAGATAGATAGATAGATAGACCATGAAAAGACTGAGATAGATAGATAGATAGATAATGAGACTGGCATTGATAGATAGACCCTGACAAGACTGAGAGAAATAGATAAATATATTGATAGATAGATAATGATGAGACTGACATTGATAGATAGACTATGACGAGACTCAGATAGATAGATAGATAGATAGATAGATAGACCATGACTAGACTGAGATAGATAGATAGATAAATAGATAATGAGACTGACATTGATAGATAGACTATGAGACTGAGATAGATAGATAGATAGATAGATAGACAGACCATGAAAAGACTGAGAGAAATAGATATATTGATAGATAGATAATGACGAGAATGACGTTAATAGATAGACCATGTCGAGACTCAGATAGATAGAT
>CM042182.1:30499034-30501534 GCA_023376005.1 Doryteuthis pealeii | reverse complement strand
TGAAATTATTCACAGCAATCTTTATAATATTAGAAGCAGTTATATTTTGCACAATGGGCTGCTAAAATGTTGGTAGAAAAATTTAAAAAATCTTATTATAATGGAGATTGTGTGTTTTTCTGTCTGTAACCGAAACTATATTCCTACTCAAGTCACAATTCCCTTAGTTATTTACATCACGTTCTCCATGATCTTATTTTTATCTAAATCTCAATTATTAATAAAATTGTCTTACATTATTAAGACTGTTAACTATGTCTACGCACTGATAACATGCAATTATATTTATATATACAACAAAATAGCAGTTTACAGTGTGAACGGGAAGGCTAATTTGCATATTAATATTAAAAAATCGAATTTAATAAATATGTGCTTAGTATTATTGATTTCTAACTGTTTGGTTTTATTTTAATGAATATAAGCAAAAATCTCTTCAATGAATCTTAAATGAAATCCATTAACAAGATAAAATAACTGTCATTTCATTCTTTACTTCCTCTTATAACTAAATACTTAAATTAGAAAAAATAACAATGAAAGACGAGAGTGATGGAAGAGTAAGTTTCAGTTGTTCCATTTTTTATTATACTCCCTCTGTTTCAAATCTTTTATTATACTCCCTCTGTTTCAAATCTTTTTATCTGTATTCTTATTTAGTTTCATTAGCCTTTCTAATTTAATACAATATTTTATTACATTAAAACTTAAATACTTGCACCCGGAGGGTGCATATATTTGCTAGTTAAAATAATTGACATTCATTCTTCCCGTGTTTCCCCGAAAATAAGACCTACTTTAATTTTAAGAAATGTTTTTTTCAAAAATAAAATAAAATTTCGCTTAAGGATTGAAACACTATTTTTTATTTATTTATTTGTTTATCTATTCATGAGATCTACATAAATTTTCAGGTGTGTCCATCTGATTGGTTTCTGGAGATGATTTAATATATCAATTATAGGTGTTAATCTTTAGAGAGAGGGACTACATATTTCTGATATCATAGATCGTATTTAGTTTATAAATTTTAAGTTATCAATATGATTTTGTTTTTTTTAATTACACATACACACACATGCACACACACATGCATATACACACACATACACACATGCACAGACACACACATACACACATGCACATACACACATGCACACATACACACATACACACATATGCACATATGCACACACATGCACATGCACACATGCACATGCAAACACACACATGCACACATACACACACATACTCGTCCATACACATACATGCACATACACACACATACACACACTTGCACACACACACACACATACACGTCCATACACATACATGCACATACACACACATACACACACTTGCACACACACATGCACACACACATACACATACACATACACATACACATACACACATATGCACATACGCTCACACATGCACATACATGCACATGCAAACACACACACATGCACATACACACACATACACGTCCATGCACACACATGCACATACACACACATACATACACTTGCACACACACATGCACATACGCACACATACACACACATATTCACATATGCACATACGCACACACATGCACATGCAAACACACACATGCACACATATGTACATACACACGCATACATACCCATACACGTCCATACACACACAAGCACACACACATGCACATACACACACATACACACACTTGCACACACACATGCACATACACACACATACGCACATACACATACACACATATGCATATACACACACATGTACACACATGCACATGCAAACACACACATTCACATGCAAACACACACATGCACACATATACACACATACACATCCATACACACATGTATACACATACACATCCATACACACACACACACACATACACATGAAAATGTTTGTTTGAAAGTCAATTTTAGAATCCATTTAATTCGTCAACTTGTGTCTTTGAACATCCTCAATGATTTAACTTTGAGTGATGAGAGGTAAGTAGCCATATAACTGCTGTCTTGTGGCGTACTGCTTCCAGAATTTGAAACACCGTGATTAGTTTTCTTTTACAGACAGAATTGCACAGAACTGGAACCTCGCCATCAGATTCTGTTTATAGACCTACCGATGACTCTACCTTTTCTCTTTTTGATAAGGTCTAACTTCTCTGCAGGGGATACACTCATTAAATTCTAAGCCGCTCTGACAAGGCAAATAAGCTTTGTTTAGTATTATCTACGTTATTCGGACTATTTTCCTCATTTTCATTGTTATCTGTACAACATTTCGACTGATGTGCCATCAGGCTCCTTCATGTATTTCTTTTCGGACTCGGGAACCTTCTCGGACTCAGGAACCTTATCAATATAATTTTTTTCATTACATTTAAAGGTACGGTGATTAGCTTCTTTTACAGTCAGAATTGCACAGACCTGGAACCTCGCCATCAGATGCAGTTTATAGACTGACCAATAACTCTACCTTTTCTCTT